>NDXB01001911.1:14474-57208 GCA_002631895.1 Agapornis roseicollis
ATATATATATATATATATATATATATATTCCTAACTCTAGTGTGACCCTTCTTCTTCCTCTGCTTTTCTTTAGCTCACTGGTAATTCAGCTTCCCTTCTACTCACTGCCTTCTCCTGAGACTGGAGTACTGAGCGGACTTTGTAGCAGCAAACCCCGCAATGTTGGCCACTTACTCCTCCCAGTGGGGCTGCCCCAGGAGTCTTCATGGCTGGGAGTAAGCAAGGAAAAGGGGAAGGGGAATAAGGAAGTGCTGACTTTTGCCTCGGCAGGCACAATGAAGTGCCGGTAATATCTGTCAGGAGAATACTTTACTAGCCAGCTGAAACTTTGCTCTGATGAAGACCTTTATCTATGTACGAGACTGAAGGCAGAAATGTTTGAGATTAATGATCTGACTTTTGCTTGTACATCGCATATTGCAATAAATTACTTATTGTATTCAAAAGCAGTGTCAGTGGCAAATAGCTGGAAACCTTCTCTCTTATTGGTTTTAAATTTAGTTTAGTTTCTCTATGGAACTTTCAAATACTTCCATAAGTCAGTGAATTTTTGAACAATAATGCAAGAGAACTTTGTCCAAAGTAAGCACAGGTAACCTTTGTGCTATTTGCTTATTCAAGATAAGTATTTCCTGAACTAGCCCACATTTGATCATGTATACTTCATTTTCTATTTAGAAAATGAAGAAATTTCATTCATATATTATAGGACTACTTCATTTCTGTATTTTCAGTTTTTCAACAGAAAATACTATTTTGATAAAACCTGCTTTTTCTTCTAAGAATGTTTTTCTGCTTAGACAAAAATAAAAATAGTGTATTACATAATATAAATATTTGGATAGGAACATTTTTCATTTTGATGCTAGACACAGGAATAAAGGTGCGTAAAGTGGAAGCTGAGCTTGACTGTTCTACCACTTGGAAAATATTTTTCTCTTCCTGTTTTTTTCCACTACATTTTTCAAATAATACACTGGGCCTTGGGGAAAAAAGAAAAATATATATATATATAAACCATCAGATCCAAATCCCTAATCTGGCTTGATTTTAGCAAATATACTACCTCTTGCACTTAAACAGATCAGTGATCTGGATCATCTCTGCTGTGTACTGTGCATTTAAAATCTAAAACTTTTAAAAAAGGTGGCATAAGAGAAAGTTCTGGATCACTCTCATGTTACTCAAGCACTAGCCTCCTCTCTGTGCCCAGTTCACTGCCATGGCTCAGTTTCTTTAAATATATACTGTCTGAAGTACAATGAAATAGCAGTTTACCTTCTTCATTCATGGCACATTCTTAAGACAGGTAAGCATGAGCTGGCGCCATGAAAAATTAATTAGCTATGTATTCCTGCAGTTACAAAACAGATGATAAACACATTTATCAGTTGCTTGTCATTGGCAAAGACTGGCATTTCTCCTCAACCTGGTTTTATGCTTCCCCTCAGCTGAGATGGCTGAGCCCTAACCAGGACGATCAGTAGGAGCAGCAGCAGGAGCAGCTGGCATTCGAGCTTCTTCCCCAGATGTGCTGGCAACCATGGCTTCACTGAGCCCATCAAATGTGTAAGCTGCTGCCAGGTAGCCTTTGCCCAACTTGTTCTAGTGAATGCGGGGTTCTACCCCAGCTCCTTATTCCAGAAATTGCAAAACCTTAATAGCTGAAATGGAGAGCATCTAGCAACATATGCAGAGAGGGTTAAATGTAGCTCACTGTAACAAGAGCACCTTTCAATGACACTTGACATCACCATCTTCTTTCCTCATCCCATAATTATCTACACTTAGTCTTGATTTCCCTTTGACAATGAAATTACAAATAGCAGTGTCACATAAGGCACCTGCACCAAACACTACCCTTTGGGAGCAAAGGCCAGGCATACCTGAAGGAAGGAAAACCCTGTCTTGCCCTGTAAACAGAAACGGATCATGCCTGACCCGTCACTGAAGAGAATGGACAGAGAAGGGAGGGAAAGAGTTTTTCTGCTTCCTCCTATTCTATACATCCTTTGACAAGAAGTAGGAAAAAAACCCGGATTTCAGAGAGAGAGCAACTTGTTGCTCAACCCTTGCATCAATATCTGTTTGTTTAATAATCTTCCAAACCCACTATGAACGCACAGGAACATGAATCAACATTGTAAAAATCATACTACTTATTAATCTGCTAAGTGGCTTAACCCAGAAATCTCCACTTACAAACCACTACTCTGGAGCTAGACCTACAAGCCAGGTCTGCAATTTGGACCCACTATCAACATAAACCTGTATCTATTTTGTCAGTGTCAAGAACACTGCTGGGGAGCATGTGCAGGACCCCCATGCACAAGGGAGCCAGAGAGGCAGCTTCCCAGGGATGCTGCCAGTCCACAGCATGCTGGCATTGTATCCCTTCCAGAGGCCAAGACACCCTATCAGAACTTTCTATTTAATGTCTTCCAATTACTTCATCATTTAAGAAGTGTCACTAGTTAACATATTTAAGTGTGCTATCTACATTATATGTGAAGATAACTAAAACACCTGTGCATTTTATCCTGTTTTTTGTTAATAGAGAAAAAAAACAAACCAGCACCAAAAATAGTATGACTATTTCAAACTATTTTACATGAGAAGTGCTGGGTCCTCTCACTGACAGTGTATGCTACAATGCTGCCTTTCTCCACAACCAGGGCTGAAAACAGAAGCCATTTCTTTTGTCTCCTGTTTTAACATGTTCTTAGGGAATTCAAATAATTGCTAAAATATTTCAGAAAGAGGAAGAAACTGCAATTTAAAACTTCTAATACAACAAACAAACAGACTTTTTTGGGTGGAGGCAATATAATACTGTTGAGGCTTTTATAAATCCCAAAGGGACAATAAACTCTACAAATAATAATTTAATTTTGGTTTGTCTCAAAATTTACCTTTAAATTACAGTTTAACAACCCAAGAGTTCTGTCGTAAATATTCATTGAACAAATCCTTTTCTGAGCAATCCAACCCCTCTGGCTCCACCTCAAATAGTACTTTAGAGGAGAAAGAGCAAGACAGTGCTTTAGTATATGATCTTCACAATCCCCTGTAAATTCCAATAGGAAGTAACTCTGGCTGAGAGGTTTTGGCATGTGCATGTGAAGGCATACAAAAAGTATTTCTCGACTCATCATACTCTTGTACAATTCACACTAAGCAGGGATTATTTTTTGTTGTCTTGGGGGGTTTTTTTGTTGGTTTTTTTTTTGTGGTGTGTTTGTTCTGGGAATTCCAAGACATAACACAGGAACAGCAGTTAAGATTGCTGCCTTTTTCTTCAAAACTGATTAGCTTCAATAAACACCGAGTATATCTTAAAGTAATTTCCAGAATAAATTTGTGTTTTCCCTGGATTCTACCTTAACAGTATATTCAGTAGCTGGTTATCAAAGACAAATCAAGAACTCTATGAAAAATAACCTTAACTATTTAGACTTTACTTACAAATGTTATCTAAACCAAAGGTTCTGCAAATCAGCTTTTGAATTTATTACAGAAAAACAATTCAGAAACTCTGCTAGAAAACTCTCAAGAACCTTCTAACCCCAAATATCCAGCAGGGTCTCACTGAACCAGTGAAACACTTACCTAAACACCTGAAAAGTTTGAAAAAGTTGAATTCTGATTTGGTTCTACACTGAAGAGGAAGTCCATGAAGATTTGTAAGCATCAGCTCACCATTATCACATCACTGAAAAACACCATAAAATTCTGTCTGCGGCTGCAAAACTGATGAAAGTTTTGGACCAGGCTTTAATACCAGATGGATATTACTGGGGAAAATGCTGTATACTGTTAGTTCCCATATAAATGTAGCATGAGCTAAACTGTATTCATGGATATTCAAACACAGATCCTAGATCAACTACATGGAGAAAAACACGGATTCAAATTCTAACAGCAAACAGAAGCTTGCTGGACATCCTAACAAAGGATGTATATTTCAGTTTACCTTAAAATAAGCTTCCTGCTTTGTTCCTCCCCAAAACCTAATGGCAGAGTAATTATCTCTCCAGAATGCAACAGGATCCATTGCAGCAAAAAGGGATTATTACAGAGAAAAATAAATCACTTCATCCAGCATAATTCTATCTGTGTGGCAAGTATACTGCAGCTGTGAGCTCATACTTCAAGTCTGTCATTTCAGCATGAGATGCTCTTACTCTCTCCGGTTTTATGAAATGAACAACAGTTTTTCCTAGACCTCACATATCAGACACTGGTGCATCGAGTCCTAGTGTTGGCTCATACAGTTGCTCTGAGATCTACTGCCCCGTCTCCAGGTGTCTGAGCAGGGTTGGACGCAGACGGCTGCTGGGCAGGGAGATCAAGTGAAAGTGCTTACAAGCCGTTACTCCCCACAACACAGCTGAAGAGCCTGTCCTGCTTTTTCACCTAAAAAGACAAATCTCATTTTCCTGAACTGATGTTCCATTTGTATATGAAACGGGAAAATAATTTCAACTCTGCAGAAACAGGAATGAGGTTAATAGCAAATTTCTGAAATGGAATATATGCAACAGTTAGTAAAATGTAAGCCTTGTATCCACCCTTAGCACAATGAGACATGTGAAGGAAAAATACCGTACTATACCCTTATATACCTATTGGGATTCAGCAGATTCTGGCTACAGAATGTTTGTCCTTCAGATATGGATCCCCAACCCCTTTTTTTTTTTGGTAGGACTAGTCTGATGAGATACATGATGGAGAAACTGAACTGTATTTTAGAAAATCACAGATTTTGGTAGGATAGGAAATCATTGCTTTGAGCAGCACTTAGTCTAGCTGTTGTAAAAGGTATGATAATACAAAATAAGCTTCTTAAGCATAGGTAGAAACACCAAACTAGTGCAGAGGCTGTTACTTGAGTTTTTTCCACAAGTACTGGAATAAGGTACTGGAAAAGAAGTAACTTTGCCAATAATTTCTGTACCACTACTTACCATCATCAGAAAATGTGCATATCATAACGAGAAATAGTAGCCATAGAGTACAAATGTTTTCTTTACACTACATTGAGGAGAGTGTTGAGGGAGAACAAAGGCAACTATTCTATAGCTTTCTGCACTGGTTAGTTCAAATCTGATGGTTTTTTTTCTTTGAGATTTTATGTGCTAATTCTTACTGTATTTTCTGTTGAACTCAAATAGATTTTAGCTCTCATGAAATGTCACCTAATCAACAGTGGAGCATGTGTTATGAGAACTTTCCTATAAATATTAACATTACATGCAGTAAAAATAAACATACTGAAAACCCCCTCCTACACTATAGCATATCTTCAAATACCTTCAGATGATTTCACATCCTATTCCTTGCAGGGAAATATTGTCTCTGACCTAAACAGACTTACACATTTGATAGATTCTGAGAAGAAATTCTTTAACAATCTTAATTCTCTAAGCTTAACAACAGCAATAAATAGGACAGGTGTGAAATATATTCATTTTACTGAAAGCTATTCTGCACATCTGAGAAAGCTTCATCTCTACCCATTCTTCAGAGGCTTTTATTATTTAAACAGTACAATAAACTTTCAATAAGACCTTCTGTTTTTCTGTCACATTAATACGAATTCTTACTCTACTTAATGAATTTGAGGTTTTTTTCCCCTCCCAGTGTATTTTTTGCAAAATAGCAGGCACTTAACATTTCAGATTTATCATAATTAATTTTATACCCAAAGACTGCCAATGACATGTTTGCTATTCTATTGCTTTTAAGAGGAAAAGTGAGTTTATATAAACAGCCCTACATCATATGCTTGGCAAGCTATCTGCTCCATCTGTGTGCAGTCCTTTAGTTTGGAAGTTCCTGCCTAATTGCTGCACACAGATGTTCTCCTGCTGTAGCTGTAGACACCACAGAGGCTCCTGCCATGTTAACCAGCTTAAAGATGTTCCTTTCCCTAATTCACAAGTCTAAAAAACCCTTACACACAGCAGAAACAAAAGGTCTCACTTTACCTCCAAAGTCACATTTTCCTAAATGCAATGTTTCTTAATATCCCTTCTAGCTGCTAAGTGGCATTTTTTTTGACAGGAGACCCCCAGACAACTTGCCTGTTATTACTCTGCATCGTACAGCTTGTAGTAGAGCTTTTCTATTACTACATTAATTTGTCTCCCTACCATGAATCCATACTGCTCTAGGTATACATATCTAACATGTTACTAGTGTATCCACACTAGCGAGAACTAGTCAATTTGCATGAATATACTTTTAATAGTATTACAAATACCTTTGCTCTCTTCCAAGGTTTCTACCCTTTAAGAGCACTGGTTAAGCAAGCTTTGCAATGGATTTTCTGACTTCTCTGTATGCTACTCTGTGAAGCTATCAGTCATCTTGATACACTTTCCTACTGCTTTTTCCTCCAGTCCAGGCTCCTCAGGAAATATTTCTCTTGGCATCACTGGGAGATGAAACTGCACACAGCAGTAGTCCTCGTGTTCTCAGATACCTCCTTCAGTACTCTCTAAAATGCATAGCAATACATCTATCTGTCTGGTTTTGCTTCATATAAAGAAGTGCTTTTCATCCCTTTAACAGTTACCGAAACATTTTTTATTGGCTTGTCTTTTCCACGATAATTTACTAAGCCCCTAATCTTTTATTCTCTTCACTATCTTCAGGACATAAATCTACTCCTCTCATAAACATAAATCTGTCCAATGGTTCTATAAATCTGTTACATACCACCAATTGTAGTAGCAAGTTCATTGGTGAAAACTGCCTTTATTTCTCTGTTTGAAGAGGGACTCATCACTCAGGTTACTTTTCCAGTATCTTTAATAACGCCTCATCTTCTGTCTTTCCTTTACGATTTCACTCTAAATATACTACAGCAAGGAAGGCTCAGTCAGCTCCCAACTTTATTAACCACTCAGATGTACATGACATCCACATTATCTTTTCTCTTTTTTCTCACTCTTTTCCTGGCATGTGGAAATTCAGCCTTACTTGATAACAAAGGTGTTTAACCTCTCCTCATCCAAGCAGTGGTCCCCTTTTCAGATGGTTTTGAGAGACCACCATCGTACTATACTTGCCAGAGACTACTTTTCACTGATGTAGCCAGGGACAATGCCCAAAACAATCTTATGCTCTCCCACACAAGTCAGAAGACTCCAGCTTGAATTCAAGAAGAGGATGTCCACTGAGGCTGTGCAGTCTCCATCCTCAGAGGTTCCTACAATCTGGCTGGCTAATACCCTAAGCAACTCAGTTTGAGCTCACAGCTGAGCCTGCTTGGAGAAATATGTGTGGTTCTTGGTATTTTAACTCTACGTTGTGCCTCTGGGATTCTCTGAGAGCAGAGGATGGCAGAGTTGCAGGCAGCTCTGTGTGACTGTTTACCACTGCAGCTGTTCCTGCTTGTGGAAAGGAAAAAAATGTCTTGCTTTAAACATTTAATGGGCTATTCCTTCTCCACTTTGGGTGATTTAAAAATTATTACTTTCTTTCATGCATTTGTATATCCTCCATATTCTCTGATAGTTCTGGTCCCATCACTCATTCACATTCTCCAGGTCAGTGGCCCCGCTAATCATTCCTTCTACATCACATTTAATCCCACCAAATCTCATTTCTGCTTACGATTTCAAGAGAGTTCATTTCTGAGATTAACCTATCAAGACAATCTCTGGTAGCAATGTCGATTTAATTTTCATCTTTGCTTTGGCAGGAAGCAGAACAACAACCTGTACATTACAAACCTCTCCTGCTGTAAGACCATATTCCGCTCCCTGGATTTATTTTGATGAAGCTGCTTTTCAAACTGTTCCCTCCTCCTCTGGTTGTCATTCCACGTGCAGGGGCAGCACAGGCTGTCTGCAGGTTGAAGACAGATGAGGCAGGCGCACCACTGGGCACCATCTGATCCAGTGGAGGTCTGAGTTCAGGCAGCCATGTGTGACCTGTCATTGCTCTTCTTCTCAACAAATATTCAACACCCCTCTTCTTCTCCACCACTGTTCATTTGTTTGTTTTCTGATCCTTCCCTGTACACTCCAGGTTCAGACAGTACTGAAAAATGCCTCTTTAATATTGATCCATCTCCATCAGGAATGGAATAGGCCAGAAGCCCTGCTAGAAATCTCACTTGAATGTTAACCTCTGTTCAAAGCCATTGAACAGTTAGGCTGCCAAATTCCTGAAGAGAATATGGTTGTTATTAAAACTGTATCTTCTCATCTACAAGGCCTTATGTGAAGTTCTGTAATTGCTAGTTTTGGGGACACATTTCACACCACAATTTAGCCTCACGTTCTCCAAGCCAATGAACATTTTTATTGGCTCTGTGAGGTGTTAGGCCTTCAACAACGTGCAGGTGGTGGGTGATGGTGTTCCAAGCTTCAGCCCCTGTTGCTCTCTAATTGTTCAGATTTGTGTCTTGATTTTTTAGTAACTTTCCCACAGCCTGCTCTCATTAAACTGTTGAGGCACATGTAAAATCTTGCTATATAGGATGTATATATCTTGTTTCCCAGATCTCCCTCTCCAAAAGAGCAACTAGTCACCAGCACAACAAAGTTTTGAGCAGCAGTTTCTTTAACCAACAGAGCTACTGAAATTCACCACATATAGTCACAAAAATAATTCAAATCTTGTGAGAAAAGCTCCTTATCCTACTCGCTCATCTCAGCTGCTTAACACCAGATCAATACTCTGTAACTGGAGCTATTCAGCTAGGCAGATTTATGCCAGTAATTTATAAGAGTTCGGAAAAGATGACATTCTCAGGTTCCACTTGGGTATTTGGCATCTTTCAGACAACATGCCATCATAAGACATTACACCATGCTTTGATCTGTGCAGTTTCCCATGCATTGAGTGATTTTTAGAATGCAATTGCTTTAGAGCACATGATCTTTTTTTTTCTTTTTTTTTTTAACTCCCACAGTTAAAAATAAATGCTTTAGAACCCTGAAATAGATAATACGTGTGATGTATCCAATAGCAAGACCAGTAAAGACAAGCACATTAGTCTCATCATAAGCTGCAAGTCAAAGACAATTCAAGACAGCAGCTGGAGAGAATGGTACTGAACTAATACATATTTTACTCAGTTTGGCTAAGCCATTCTGCTCTTCTTATATCATCCAAAAGTTCCTGTCCCTCAACTGCCTCTAGTGTTTTACTGCTGCAAATATTTGTGTGGTAGCCATGATAAAAACTGCCTCATCTGAAAAGAAACAAAAGCAGTCTGGTATAGATTTGGTTGTCTCAACCACATCAGTTTTCTAATTATCATCAGCATTCCCAATTACCAGTATACCAATTATCAGGGAATCAGCACAACGGTGAGAATCAGTGAAGTGAACATCACCATGAGAAACACTTACATGGCAATTCTGTGCAGGAGTAAAACCCAACCACTTTGTCTTTGGTTTTGGTTTGGTTTTTGTTGTCTGGGTTTTTTTTTAAACCACAGGATAGATCACACACATTAATTATTCTAATGGCAAACTATCACTGCACAGCAATGACCCAGGACTTCTCTAAAGGCTATATTAGCAAAGCAACAAGTGGCAAAGTTTCCCATGAATTAAATCAGACTGGTATAGCATCGGTATACCATTCAGCCAGGTACCTAAACAATGGGAAAAAAAGCAAACCACAAAGAGAAATTAAATGTGAATATGTATTTACACATATTAAAAAAAAATCAAACCCGCATTTAAGTATATAAATATATATTTAAACACATTTTAGATTTTTAAGATGTGATGCCTCCTAGCAGAGAATTGATGAGGTACTCAAAATAGTTTCAGTGCAAATTTTTTTTATCAAGAGAAACAAAGGTTTAAACATTGCAAATATTTCAGGAACATGCCCCTTTCCCCAAATCTTATTTTACAGTGTGATTCTGAGATGAAAAAACCATTGAAATCCAGAAAATAAACTGTCCTCTCACTCTCATTTACACTTTTATTCACTTGGAACACAGATGTTTGAGGATAAACTGAAAGAAGACATATGCTGTGACCCTGTTATGTCTTCAAGAAACACTGGAGAATTCTTATGTGAGTAGTGATTAAGATCATAAAATATGCACTTTTTTCAACTAGTATTGTTAGGGGTTGCTTTCCTTCACAAAGCCTTCTACAAATGGTGAGATGGATCCTAGCCAGTCCTAAATACAGGATGAAGCCAGCCTTTTCCAGTTACTGCAAGCAGGGCATGAATGTATCTACTCTCAGTTCATTCTCATGTAGCTGTTAAATATCAAATCTATTTCACAGATGGGAAACTGATGCTGGAAACTGAAACTAACTACTGAGAATCCAAGGGTTTTAAACTATCAAGTCTTGACTTCACGTCAAACATTGCTCATCCTTTATCTATATATTAATGAAAAGATTTATTTTTAACTAAGATGTTTCAGTCTCCAAGAGACTTCTGCATTCAGGACAAAGATGAAGAACAGGATAGCACTTCTGGTTCTCAGTATCCATCATCCCTGCAGCAAGTAGATAACTGATGTGTCCAGGCAATTGCAACAGACAAACAAATGAAAAGCATCATGAGCCCCAAATGTGATTTGTTTTACAGTAAATTAGTACTGAAATTGAAAAAGGCCCTGTATTTATACTAGTGACCCTACAACGTAACTCTGAGTTTCCATGCCACAAAATGTCACTATAACAAACACAGCAAAGTGCAGGTCTGGACCTGAGTCTTGGGGGTTTTTCTAAGTCATGGGTGGCTCCTGGTTCTGGGCTCCAGTCCACAAACGGGCAGAGTAACTGCCTAGTGCCACTTTCTTTTCCCACTTAGATGCTACAAAAGGTGAGTCTAATTGCAAGTGCAATTGAAGCTTTCCATCTATCAGGTCAATGCACACTGCCCTACAGTTATTTTTCACTATCTGTAAGGTAGAGGCAGGAGGCGAGTGGCATTAAATGAAACCCACTCATAACGAAGGGAAGTAAGTGCTGATACAGAGAACTGAAAAATCAGATGAAAATTAACAGAACAGCCAGAAGGAAATGGCATTATGTCCTTGAAGTAAGAGAGCATTCAAACAGCATCTATTCCATCTTCATAAGCTATGGATAATTATCTCTCACTAGCGTTTTGAATCTCAAATTGCCAAAATTCACTAAACCTTCTCAGGCCTCAGTATAACTACCACCATAGAAATAGATGAAGTAGAAATAACTACCACCATAGATTCCTCTGTTAGAAAGGTATTAGTCCTGAGTAGGTCACATTGCTAAGTAAGAAGTCACTTTGAAAAAGAACTTGCATGTTGGCTGAGGCAAGACAACAGACAACAGTCAGTATATAGAGCACAAAGTTACCAACAACTGTGCAAAACGAAAGTGTACATGCACCCAAAACATGTAGCAGGGACACAATTGCTGCAGTACAGATGGGTGCTCTAAAAGATGTAAATGCAAACAAAACACCCTGCTGCCTAGAACATGATGTTCTTGAGCATGTCATGGTTAGTGTGACATCTGACAATATCTCATTTGTTAGGTATGAAAGATGATATGTAATTACTTCTTCACAGCTCTGCAGTAGGTCCAACATCCTTCCTCCTTTGTGAGAAAAATCTATTACAGTCGGCTCTGAGCCTCCATAATTGTTCTCCATTAGTAATGATTTACATGATATTACAGCTGTCACTGAATGTCAAGGTAATTTCCCAGTTTTCTTTCTTTGAATCCTTTTAGAAATTCTAGTTTAAAAGAGTACCTACTGTAAACATGTTCTAACAGAGGAGACTGCTGAAGGCCATGAGACAGTAATTTTGAAATATCCTGTCATTACAGAATTGACATTAATCAGTTCTAGCTGTGAAGACTCTACGGTGTTTTTTTTGCACCCAAGGAAACATGGTGAGGAGTGAAGAATTCAATTTTCTTATCTGACAGTGGCACCAGGACTGGGTAGAACAATCTGTCACTCCACTTGGAAAGTCAGTTACATGACATTTTAAACTCTGGTGGCTTCAGTGCTTCTCAAAAAACCCCCAAGTTTATTTTCACTAAAGGCACTTCTGAGGATTACATGCCAAAACTGGCTTTAAGGTCTGCAGACCTGAAAAAATGCCAGAAAAAGAACAGGCCATAAGTTACCTCCAACTCCCATCTGCAAGCCTCGAGAAGAAGCAGGCACTGGAAATGTATGTAGGCTGCCTCCCACACCAGTCCTGCTGTCGGACGAGTGAGGCACGCTGATTCATGACATGGTAAGCTGGCAGAGCAGCATGGAGCTGTAACGTCCTGGCCGTACACATGCCTGTGAGACACCAGACCCAAAAGAGGTGTAGCATAAGCATTCTCTCATTAAAGGAACTGTTCTAGATTACATAGGATAGACTTGAACTTGGTGGGTACAAGTACCCAAGCTGCAGGTACAGCTTCTTGGTGGATGTGACTGATGCAGTTGATTATGGTAGTGTTTGCAAGATTTGTTAAGAGGGTCTTCTCAAACCCTAGAGTCCCAAATTATGTTCTGTATTTCTTATCGACAAATGTAGTCAAAAGAAAGCACTGGCTTCTAAAGAGGAAGACTAAGATTCTGAAAGAAACACATAGGATGCTGCCGTTTAGATATGGAAACTGAACAGTTTGGAAAATCATAAAAGGCAGGAAGGATGTATTGGCTGACACAACTGGACCACTGCTTTTAAAATTGTTCCTAAAGCAAATTTATACCTTGGCTGATTTTTTTAGTATGGGTGGTTCTTTAATTTACACTTACTAAAGATTATTCAGGAACTACTTCTGAAAGCATAAATGAACTTAAAAAGGAGTAAGATCCACTGGAAATCTGCCCTGGGCAGATTTGGTTTCATTTTGTACAATCCATCTTTCTTCCTAACACAAGACCCATTGACTATCAGTATGGAGGAAATCTGCTTTCCTTTAAAAAGTAATTAAGGATAAGTTGGTTTGTGTTCACTTCTCCATGTCATAAAACAACCACTAACATTTATGCTATTGGAGGAACTTCTGAGGGAGATTAGGAGGGAGTTTAGAGGGCTCTGCTGGCCCAGAGGATGATGCTGTCTGTTATTCCTGAGTATTGCACTGTAGATGAGGACAGAGTCGTGCAGACAGAGCTAAAAGGGAACAGCTGCATCCATCACTGACCATGCTGTGACTGAACAGAGCAATTTACTCCTAACGGCTCCATGCTGTCCATAATGACCTATCTAAAGTAGCACCTACTTGGAAAAAATAATTATCTGTCAAGTAGCAATTTTCCCAATAAAAATAAAGCAGTTCTCGGAGGTTTCAAACTTCATCAAACACTGTTCTTCCCTAACAATCAAAGTAAGTGGGGAAAAGACTGTGATACTATTCTATGAAGAGGACAGAGACCAAGAGAGAAGTAGGTGGCTAGAACTGTTTTAAGCTGTAAGTCATTACAGATTTATTTATTTATTTATTTATTTATTTTTAAACACACTCCCCATAACCCACAAAAAATAAAAACCATAAACCACCAACTTGGTAGAGATGTTTTCTTAATGTTTTAGCACATGGGAGGGGAACACTATTTATCCAGGTTTGGGGAACTATCCAAAATCGTGGTTAATGGTTAACATACATTAAGTATTTAGGAGAGACATCACAATCATACTTGAACTGCTAACAATTACTTCCTGAGAAGTGATAGACAGACATAATTCTGGTGAGAGCAAATTCCATTTTGTTCTTTCTTCTATTTTCTTCTATTTTATTTTTTAAGCTCACACCCAAGGAAGGACAGTTGCACAGGTAGAGACAAAAGCATTGGCCAATCAGCAAACCTTCAGATCCTGCGAGCGTTACCAAAATTATTTTGGCCAAGATCCTTTAAAAAAAACCACTTTGTAAACTCCTAGGCAGAAGTGGGTCAAGTCACTTATGGCCCATCCAGGCACACTAGCTATGTAGTGTGTTGGGTCCCACTGAGTGTTGGATCCTGCTTCACCAGCTTCTCCTCCAGGACCCAGGTAAGAGACGGATGAAGGAGTGAGAAGGACTGTTCCCTTTCCTTGCAACTGCAATGGGGAGGGATTGGGGTAAGCAGCCCAAGCTGTATTGGCTTGGCCACTGCATGGTTTGTTTATGCTTTCAGAGCTGCTGGGCACTGGCAGCGGGGCAGGAGGGCAGACTGAGAGCCAGGCCTGCCACGCATGTTGCATCTGGGGGTACAAGAATGTTCCAGGCTGCTCTTACTCTGACAATATAAGAAATAAAGGCAGCTTTGGGAAGGGAGTGGACTTAGAAGCTAAGAGGTAGGTTTCTCTTGTGCATTTGATTCATGCCTTGTATAGCCACCAAGGTAAAAGCCCCCATGGACCTCTCCCAGCCTTCCAATTAAACCTCTGAGGATGGCAATTTGGGGAACAGAGAAACATCCAATCACAGCCCCTACATTACTCTGTGCTCTCCCAGCCTGTTTCTCCACATGCCCATTTCCTTCTCCCAGAACTTTCACCTCTCTGCATGGCCCGACAAGTCCCATTGGCCTTTCTCAGCCTTCCTTGTCCTAGCTCTGCTGCCACCAAAGGCAAGGACGATATATGCATTCCTGTGTCTTTGCTCCTGGAGTGGCAACATCCAGTTTTGCTTTCTCCATCAAGAAACCCTGAGCTGGCTCTAGGTCAAACTAACCTCACTGACTGTAGCAGAACCTAAAGGCTGAGAGAAACTTATTTCCCTATCTCAAACACTTAAATGTAAGCATTTGCATGTTGAGCTACCTGTCTCAGCTCCTACTGCAGTCAAAGCCATTAGGCTGTGTAGCCTACAGAAGTATTGACTCAGTTTCCACTGGCTACAGTTGGAACTTAAGTACCGAATTTCAGTACCTTGAAGTGCCTCAACTTGGAGCTGAATCACTGACCCCTAGTGACCAAGAACAAAATTCCCTAGAAGGACTAAAACTCCAGGAAAAGCTGTATAGAAAGGACGTAACTACGTTAAATGCTGAAGATAGTTAGAATAACATGGAAAATTCTACTAGATTCACCTTATTTTTTTGTGGAAGTGACACGATGAAATATTTTCAAATGCTACCTGACACAAAGCTAATTGTATTTAAAAGTTACTAGTTCAACAGTACCAATGGAAAAAGAGACTTATAAATAAGTTTTCAGCAGAAACCTATTTTCTGGCTATTCCCCAAGAACACTCTAGCTTTCAGTATACTTTCTCATTGTAAATTCATACTTTCCCAGTCTTAATTCAGGAAAACTAAATCCATACAAAAAAATTTGGGAAAACTAAAAATTCATACTAAAACATTCACTTTTCACAGCAAGTTACGTTTAAACTCCACTAACTACACTAAACCCCTAGCAACCAACTACTAACAGTACACAACTATGCTTTGTGAAGCCAAAACTTAGAAACCAGTCATGACCATAGTAATTTTATAATAATTGTGATCAGATTCATTGAGCTATATAACATGGTGAACATACCTGAATATTTCCTAACTTACAGCTTACCACAGTTCATTAACCACCATCTCATATGCAGTATCTTAGATGCTTTCAGGCTGTACAAACACACTGCATGACAGGGAAACATCCTTTGCCAACTTGCCTAAATCTATAAATCTTTGCTATCTGAAACTAGTGAGTAATAATTAAAGGCTCCTCTTATCTTTCCAAATTCAGTCACACAATGTAAATGTAAAAATCACCACTGCTGTGAAGTCTCTCATAATCCTGTTTCACTGCACCCATACAGCAGCTATACGCAACAAGAGAAAATGAGGATTTTTCAACAGAGAGGAAGTAAAAAAAGGATTTTTGAAATGTGAGTGGGGGGAAAGTGCAGTCCAAGTCAATATGACAGTTTACTCAGCTAACTGGGGAATGCTATGACTGCCTAGTTGATGTTCAGTGCATTTCCATACATAGATGAAGTTCTTGTTTAGTTGAATTAGTGCTAGAATGAGCAGCTTTCACTGCTGGATGTATGGTTTTCCTTTCATTTCTTGCCTTCAGGTGAAGTAGGCTAATGGAAAGGCAACATTTTTGGTCTCAGCAGAGTTACAAAGAAAGTTAAATCACATTTCGGCTGGATTGGAAATACTAAGGGAATAACAGTATTTCTGTTCAGCTTCCACTGGATTTTTGGTAAAGAACTTTAATAGGCTATGATAAAATTAAACAAACCTATCATTTTCAGGACAGGAGTAAAATTACTGCAAGACATTTGCCTGTGAGCACCCAAATTAACTTCTATAGCTTTGACTATTTCACATATGTAAGGTCAACTGCTAGGACAGACCACTGATTTTGGTCCAAAACCTGTCAATAATCACATAAACAGGCCTTGTATGATTCACAGCCTTCATGTCCTCAAAATAATGTTGGGGTAACACTTCGCAGACTTTTGTGTAAGCATACATTTCAACTAGTGTGGGGCAAACCTGGAAACTGTAGGGGAAAGAAATACTAACAGAAAAAAAAACCCAAACATAACTATCTTCCAAGTCTCAGAAGATACTGTTCTCAATGTGTGGGTTATCTATCTGTCTCTCAGGGTATCCCCCCCTGCAATTTCTAAGAAGTGGATCTAAAATAAGAAACACAAGGACAGAAGATATCTGAGCCATGGGTGCACCTGCAACAGGAAACTGCATTTCAATGCACATTTTGCACAAACACCTCTTGTGACAGCAAACAGTTGTATTACTCTATTTTTTTGGATTATTTTGAATGTCTGTAACAGAAAAGGCAGGTTTTTAAAAAGTGCTGATGTCTGGACATGCCATCCCCCATTGATTACAATGACTAGCATCTCTACTGTTTGTAATCTGAATCAATAAATTTCTGTGGAACTAGTAAGTGAATTAACTAAAGTACTTCAACTCATGAGTATTTTTATCACTTATTTCATTCTCTACATTGTTCTACCAAGACAAGAGAAAATAAGACACAACTGTAAGGAAGGAAAGCTTGAGTTGTTATTTGACTATTTTCTGTGACTCTCAGCTTTACACTTCCAAGAACCCTATGGAAAGGGTGAGTATATTCTCATCACTGCTGAAAAGAGATGGGTGCATGCTGTGCTCTTCTGGAGAGATTTTTTTTACTCTTTCTGCTTTTGTTTCCAATCTAAAGCAAATTCTTTGCTTAGTAGATATCTATGACCACTCATCATCATTTTCTGAAGTTCGTGGCTCAGTGACTAAACCTCTCATTAGAAGAATGAAGATTTTCCCTCATCAGGATGTTTTTCCACTTCTCACCTCCTGTATTTCCTTCATTCACCTGCTTGTCTTTTCAAGGAAGACGTATAAAGTTAAAAATACACCGCACCAGCATTCCTTCTTTCTGCAGTTTACTTAGTTCTGCCAGCCACTGCTGTGCACAAAGTCTGCACCCCAGTATCAGCATGCTGGAACCCATGGGGTACCACATGAGAGGCTTCTCCCAGCCAACCAGTTGCGTAAACAAGTGCTTACTGCACAGGTGACAAAGTTTTTGGCAGCTCAGGGATGATTAAAATCCCCAAGACCCTGGATTGTGCCTCTCTTTAAGCAGAAAGAAAATGGTGGGTAAATACAGCAAATTCACGCTTACCATTTAGCAACAGCTTTTCTTTCTTTACGATTTCAGTTTTTGTAATCTTCCTGTCAAAAGTTGTTTATTTCGTACACATGCACTGCTGCACAAAGCTCTGCTAATCTTCTCTTGCCGCCTCCTCCTGTGCTTCAAATACAATAAGAGGCAATTTTCTTTCTTTATTTTTGTGTAATTTATTAATGTGAAGGACATGTACTTTTCATTTAAAGCCTTCTTTATACAAGTCTGAAATACCATGTCTCAGATATAAGCATTAGATATTTATTACACATAAACAAAAGTACTATCAAACCTGACACTCAAAACAAAAAATTCTCCTTTCCCTGGCACTTCTCTGTTCTACAAACTACCATATTATTTGCTGTACTGAGATTCTGACCATGAAAGACTGTTCTCATTGGTAAATACAGCATAAGCTTCCAACCATATTAGCATCCAGCACATCTGCTTGCCTAAAAGATTTCCTTTTGCAGTTTTCATTAAACACAGAATCATGCAGTGAGGTGAAACAGATTTAGAAATAAAATGTTCATGTTTCCAGGCTGGGTATATCACCCAGAGCACGATGAGATGCTACAACTGCACTTTCAGCATTTCAGGGCAGAAAAGAAAGAGTTAATTGTCTAAGACTGTCTCTCCCATGCATCCAGGCACATTTTGCAGATGCTCTGAAACTGGCTTTCTCTGGCTCTTACTTCCTAAGAGTTGCTACCTACAGCCAGTCATGGTAAGTTGTTGAACACTTAGGAAACAACCAAAATCATCTTGCTGGGACAGCAGTAAAGAATGCAGCCTAAGGCTTCTCTATGCCAGCCATGGTTTGATCCTGTTCTATCCTAAAAACACCTTCAGGGCCCAAACCCAGTACAGCCCCAGATCTGCAGAATGGACAGACCTGGAACAGATATGGACTCATCAGTCAAGGAACAGAGTAAGTCTGGATGTTGACTAAAGCAAGTGTAAATATACTAATTAAGCAGAAAAAGAATTTTACTCTTCCTCAGCCCCATAGGGTAAGTCAGATTAACAACAGGGTGTTATAACTAAGAATTAGGACCCTGAGATGTTAAATTTCATAACTTTCATTTTCACATCTGTACATAAGTATCACTCATTGCTGCTCCCAAGAACTTAATGTTGTGTTCAGTGACAAAATACATAACCTTGAAAAGCCTCACCAACCCTGCATTTCAAAGGCATTCCATAATTGTTTACTTCTTGGCCTGAACGGTAGTACTGTATGTCCAAGGCCCCCTTGAACTTGTGTAACTCAAAACTACCTAGAAACTTTTCCTCAAATGATTCTAATTTCTTCAGGGGAAAAAAGCAAGCAATAATTATAACCTATTCAAACAAAGGATTTTTGTTCGGGCTTTTTGTTAAAAATAAAAAATTCTTTTTTCTTTTACTACAGAAAAGCAGTTTTCATTCCTACTTATTTCAAAGGAATGCCTGTAATTTTGCGGTATTATGCAAACCCCAATTAGCAGTCCACAAGGTGTTTTGAAAAACAGTGCCTAATGTGTTACAGACACATTTAGTGGCCAACTTCCAACAGCCTGAAAAAATGCCTTTTTTGAAAGAAAGTTTGGGAATTAAGTCCCTTCAATGTTACTGGGAAATGCTGATAGAAATAATTCTTCCAACAGTTAATAAAACTTTTTTTTTTTTTTCCGATTAGCTGTTGGTTTACGTTCTCTTACAGGAAAAGAGCAGGATATCTGTGGCAGTCAAGCAATTTGGTTTCCTTCAGTCTTTCCTTAAAATCAGTTCCACAACTACTTACTACTGAGCAAAGTAGTTAGTCCTACAAATAGCAGACATTATCTAAGAACAGTTCCAAACATATCCATCAATTACATTTGTTTACATTATTTAGATTTTCTTTTCAGTTTCCTGGAATCTACTAATAATTGGATTTTTTTTCATCTGAACAGTGCCTAGCATAACAGCATGGTTACCTAGGCTGCACAATACGACAGCATCCAGCATTAGTTTTTACAAGAGTATGAACAGTAAGGGATGGGGAGTGCTGTTTATTTTGGGAGTTATCAAGACAATCACTGAGCAGAACACCCTGCCTGACACAGCTCGCTCACACTTCATCAAGACCCCACAGATTTAAAATACCCAAAGCAACACTGACACACACAAGTGATAGTGAAGATACTGCTCATTCACAGTGCTGAGGTTCTATTCCTCCCTTTCTCACCAGAACTACAGAAATGTTTTATGAACATTGTCCTGGGTTTAAACCACGTTTAAACCACGTTAAAACCACGACAAACATGCAAGTCATAAGGGTGCTAAAAGGATATTATATGTATATGCATTTCAAATGCTCACAACTATATTATGCGTGTATTTTATATTCCTTAATTTCTGTTCCATGAAGAGGGAAAAAACCTCATCCTGTTGGTAATCCTTTACAAGTGATCATAGCCTAGCCAACTCCAATAAGCATGTTTTATTGCTCAATTAGTTCTTTATTTCTATCATGCCTAGGAACAGAAGCTAGATCTCCAAAAGTTTAAAACCTTTTTTTTTTTTTTTCTGGCTCACATTCTAAACACGCAGTTTCTAAAACTCTCATCCTTTCTCACTGACACATAAAAGTTCCTGCTCTCCTTTTTCCAGTTTCTCATCATGCCCCAGCTCCTCATGAACCTTCAAGAGGCCCTGGCAGGCTCAACGCCTCTCTCCCATTCATTTACCAGGATAAACTGGGGCAGAGTGGGCCTTACTGGACTGAGGAACAGAAGGGAGAAAGCTTTATTACAGTCAAACGTGAAAGATTTTAATTACCATCAGGATAAACACAAAGGGAATGTGTACCTTAAACTTCAACATTTTTTTTCTAAATGCATAGAGTAACATGCATCTCTAGAAGCAGATCAGCCGTCTATACGTAGCGTAAATAAATACTGACTGGTTGAATCAGACATACGAGCTTGTGGGGCTGAGTGTCATTTAATTCCTTCAATAGCATGTCAAAACTGATTTTTGTGTTGGTTTACCCAAGAAGTCAGCTTTGCTGGCCAACTGCCATTTTACTCTTCCTTGTTTCAAAATCTGCAAAAAGGGAAAAATATATTTTGAAAAGTGAAAGCTATAAATCAATAATTTAAATGTTTTTGAGGAAGGATCAGAGCTTCAGCTGAGTGATTCTTATAACGTTGGCTTTACCTTATGACTTACTGGTCCTCAAGCAGCCAAAATCAGGTCAGATGATCCCTTCTGGTTCACTGTGGTTCAGTCTAAGAAACCAGGAAGGGTTGATTCAGTTACAAAATATGGGGCCCAACCTGTTCTGCTACAACAACCACATTGGTAGTGAGTTTTGCCAAAAGGCTACTGCTTTTAACAGTGCAAAGTCTTCCAGGTAGTCACTTCTTCAAGTATAAAGAAGATTAAGTGACGGTACTCAAAGTGTATTTTGGCTTATGAAGTAATTGTCATGCTGCTGAAGGTACCGTCCCTCTAGCTCTGAAATGTTAGAGGAGTATGCAAACACCCCTAGCCTCCCCCAATGCAAAGTAAGCTATTTAACCTGACTAATGAACTTGTGGGGTAGCAACTTGAACCTACCACCCTAGTTTCCAAAGTTATTATCCACCTGTACCCATATGCTGCATGCAGGCTGGTTTTAAAGGTGAACTGCATAGGACACTGAAATAAACTCTTGTTTTCACCTTGCCAGTAGGCATAATAATCTCTACCAAAGATCAGCCCTGATGGCAAAGTAAATTCAGAATGAGAAGAGGGTTTGGCCCTCACATTACCTGTTAGCTACCATGAAGGCTCTCCAGGCCCATCCAGTATAAAAGCAAGAAACTGAAACATAGGATGATAAGCTTTTTCTTGTTGAATTACAGCAGTAAGAAAAGCTGCCACTCTGAGCCTAAATACAGTACATTTAGGGCTTGGGCTCTGTTTCAAGTTCTTATTAGCTCCTGGAAAGGTGCCACAGCAGCTCAGAATCTCTCCTGCCTGAAGTTGCTTAACTCTGCTGTGCAAAGGGGTCTGCATCTGCATGGAAAGAAGACTGTTCCTTTTGATTCCCTATTTGTGGCCCTGCTTAGCTCTGTACAACTATATGCTTGATGAGCCATGCAGCCCGAGCCAGAGGCACAGGTCTGTTTTCAATCTCCATGTCCTCCTGCAGCCCTGGAAACAAAACTCCATGCCACACAGCAAGACACACAGCACCAGATCACTGCTGAACCCATGCACAGATCACCTGTGACATGTCAACACTGTTAGCCCTGAGCAGCTTCTGAGCGCTTAACACATAATTCATGCTTCCTTAAAGTGGTTTTGGTGTGTATTTTGACACTGACACTCCATGATCGCTTCTGATCTATTGCACACGGGAATGGATCTAACAGCTATAAATGCTAGCCAGTTTCCCCCAGAAGGCATTAAATTACACAGTCTTTGTTCCAAACACGCACACATACCCCCAAAGAGAAAAGCCTTAGTACCTTTCCTGTAAACCAGTTCATGCCTTCAATAGCTAAAAAGGAAATAGAAGAAAGTCAGCTCTCTCCCCCACCATCTTAGACTCATACAGAAAATGCATCGCAGTAGTCACCTATCCTCCTCCTGCCTCTCTAAGTATCGTTTCAAGCAGTAGAGACCACTCTTTGAAAAAACCATCTCCTGTGGTAACCACAGGTTTCATTTTCAGAACCTGTCACCGGCAATTTAGGATAATCACAAGCTGCAGCTCCACCAGCTGGACTTCTTGCCTTTCTCAGCTGGGCACACCAAGACTTTCAGGTGTGGTTTTCCACCCAAAGCAAGCAGGAGGATATACCACTTAAGGCATTAGAACAGGAGCTGGCAGGCAGCTCCTGTTATTATTATTTTTTTATTTTCATAATTTCCCCCACATTTCTTAATTTGTGGAAACATCCTGTAAACAGAGACAGCAAAATTAAATATTTGCCCAGATCTTCCTTGGTTCCATTGTAACTTCTGTGTTTGCAGATTTTATACTTGATAGCAGAGGGAGAGAAGTAACAGAAAAAACAGCTTTAATAGTTCCACCTCCCTCTCCTCTCTAAAAAACAAGCACTCTTGTCCCCAAAGGAGACAGAATGCCACCTCCGTTGTGTATTGCTGCCTCCTGTTCACTGGCCCCACTCCACCAGCCCTTGTTTCTTTCAGAAGTTTGTGCAAAGACATCTGTTCACCCATACCAAGACTTACGGAAGGCATTTTCTCATTTCATCTTTGAGGAGAAAAGCCTGCAATGGAGGTGATATACACCCTTGCTTTCAAAACGGTTTTGACTTACACACCACTCAAGATGGGCTACATCATTTTGTGATGTTCTGTAGCACTACATAAGTAATGTCTAAGAAAGCCATTCTTTCCTCATTTAGTGGTGGCTAATTTCTGCTCTCTCCTTATCCAGGCCCATTAAATTGCTTTTTTCCCCCTTTAAAAGATTTTTCAACAGCCATCCAACTGTTCTAATTTCCCATGGATTAATTGCACTCCCCTCCCAAGCCATCTGTCTGGCATTCGTATTTTTATGTGCTTCTCTTTCTACTATCATGCTGCTCCGTATTATTTGATCTCTGATCCTTTCACTTCTGCCTCTGTGTGTGGCTCAGACAGTCCTGTGTTATTTTATCAGCCTCCAACTGGAATTGCTAGGTGGGACAGATACAAAGTTTTGCTTTCCCTGCTTGTGTTTGCTCACAAGAGGCTGAGGCCCTTCTCTTGATAAAAAGATGTTTCTGGGAACAGGAACAGAACTTCTGAGCAACAATACCATAGCCAAATAAGCTTCTACTGGCAGCACCTTACTAGTTCACCTGGGAAAACTTCTGACTCCTGCATGCTAAAAAGTTTGGTGGTTGCAGTGTTTGAGATCTGGTGCATAATGCAGTTTTAATAGATAATTAAGTTTCGGTATGTACTGTCTCCTTCCGAACAAAGGTGAAAGAGAAACTCCTCCAGAGCAAAGAATATACACCTCCTGTCCGAGACATGTAATTTAAATAGTTGCTGGTTAGTAGCATGCGTGTTGCTGCATGGTGACAGTCACCCCTGGATCAAACTGGTGCTCTGCTTTTCTAACATTGAGAAGAACTAGACCATGAGACTGGAACTTCTAGCTGTCTTACATTTTCCCACTCTCATCTCTCCATTTGATCTAGAGTCACCATGAAAACTGAAGTTACAAAGTCTAAATGGAAAAATGGGGGGCAGGAGGGAGGACTTAAGCAGATGACAAATTCTCAGCTATGATCTAAGATCCAGTAGCTCTGCCCCTGCTTTGTAGTGTTGCTCTTAACTCACACTGTTAACAAAGTCACATGCAAAACATTTTTTCTGTCTGTATGACAAGACAGCTAAGTACAGAGTGCACTCCCCTTCTAGTCATTAGATCCTATTCAAAACATATAATCTCCCAAGTCTCCAGTCTGTGCAAAGACAGACATCAGCACATTATTGGCTAAAGGGAACCTACTACAGTCTTGTGAGCCTTGTGTTGCATATTCTGTCAAGGGGCCAACATTTAAATAATGTACCTTGAATTTTCATTATTAGCAAAGTTAGTTGTAATTTTTAGTCTGTTTTGCCAGCTACTGAGTACATATTTAATGATGTGCATTGCTGGCAAAGGGGAATATCTATTCTATTGCTATTTCAGTGAGAAATTACATGAGCTTGCAGAACCTGCCTAGTTTGAGGTTGTAAATTTATTCTAAATCCCATCTCTAGAATGTAATTATGATTCAACAGCTAAGCATCTTCAACACATGATCACATTTTACAGATCGCATCTTACAACTCAGAAAACCAGAAAATTGTATTCTGTAGGTAGCTTAAGCATTTATTTTACAACAATCAGGTAGCATCTTAAACATTTAAAAGTCAGACTTCTATCTTAATGAACCAAAACTTCAGATAGATTATTAGTAAGGATCTGAGCATCTGATTCCTACCAAGGATCTGTGAAATCTTGTCAAAGATCATACATTTCTCATGAGTATGCCACTCAGGTTAGCCATGCAGACTACGTGGTAGATGTAGCACTTAGTGACATGGCTTAGTGGTGGATTTGGCAGTGCTGGGTTAGTCACTGGACTTCATGACCTTAAAGGTCTTTTCCAACATAGCTGACTATATGATTCTATGATTCAATGAACAAAACCCATTCTATTTAAGACAGGAAAATCGCTTCCTCATGAGTATCTTACATTCTCCCCAGGCAAAATGGGGTCTTTAAGCACACTTCTGTCTTAGGCTACTTAATATTATTTGCTGTACTTCACCTTGCATGGAGTATTTTATCTGCACTTGTCAGGTATGTCCTACTATTTCTTTTGTTTCTACTATGGGTAAGTTAACTAGCATTGAGAAAGAAACAGAAGACATCATGCTGAAACCTTCTGCTTACTCATAAAGTTCAGCTAACTGTAGGCCTGTAACAGCTCCTCTATCCTCATGCCCGCAGAATGTCTTCAGCATGAGCCCCCGCACTGCTGTAACTGAATGGCTGTCCTTACTATTTTCTGTCACTTTGGTTGAGATGCACAAAGCTATAAAAGCTGATCATTCACAACTCATGAGATGCTCCTTAAAAGAAAAAAAAAAAAGTCTTTGAGAGTTAATGCAGAACTGTATCAAGCCTGCATTATCTGTGTCACTATGCCCTTGATCCACAGCTGCAATTATGGTTTCCAGTAAAAGGGCAGGACTACTTGACAGAAAGAAGGTGGAGAAAAAGCTCTGTCAGTACTGGTATACAGTAGTGATCACTGCCTTATTCATGACTGACAAAGAAGGAACTTGGAATTCAGTGAGATGTGCTAGTGAACTGAACAGCACTGAATAAATCCCTCTTTTCTTCCAACTCCTACCCATTGCTAGCCTCCTTTAAGCGCCCACTGTTCCTCCCTGCTCTTTCTTCAGAACTTCCAGCTTGCTGAGTCTAAGTAGGATGTTCTCACTGACCTTGCTTAGAAGCTTCTGACACTGTCTCACCTAAAAGCCTCACATCCTCTGCCATTTCAGGGCTGTTTGTAGTTCTCAGCTGTGCAGTAAATTATCCTCTGCTTAGTCTCTTTTCCAATGGTCATGGAAAGTAACACACCTCTTCTACACACACTGAACTGGAGTTCAAGAAAGGCCCTGAGCTATTGTCAGTACTAATTTTATTCAGTTAGCTGCAGTTCCCAGATGAGTGCACAAAATGCATGCTCACTAGTGCTTCCAGGAAGAGAAAGCAAGTGTAATAGCTATGCAGTATGTATAAAATTCAGAATCTTTCACACATGGTTTTCTGTTTCTTGCTGCTACTGTGCTTGAGCATCATCTGAATTGTTATAGTAACCTGCAAGCAGAACATACAATATTCTCCCTCCCCCCCCCCTTCTTTTAATGAGACAAACTTGCATGCAAAACCCAAGCTAGATCAAATCACTCTTTTCAGCATTTCACAGAAGAGCCCAGTCTCTCATCCTTTTATTCTCTCAGTTCCATTTGGAATTAGAAATGCAATTGCCAAATTACTGTGAAGGCAGCTGTTCCTGCAGTATATCCACTCTGGCTGGAAGCAGGAACTAAAGAATCTTCCATGAAAGCCTGGAAGTACAAGATTTCCAGGTTAAGTTCTGCACACATGAACTGTTTGGAAGATGTTTGGATAAGCAAAGCTTGGAATGCACAGCTATTTGGATAAGCACTTGGGTGCTTCACTGAACTAGGTCTGCTGATAATCAAGATATATGCAAAGATAACCCCCAAGGACTACCTGTTGCTAACCTTAATTAACAGAAAGCTTGTTCAGAGAAGCACTTCTTACTAGACAATAAAGAACTTAGCCAACAGCTATTAAAACCAGGCTAGTGGACTGTGTAGTTCTGCACCTGTCAGAATTTTGATGGCTTAAGAAATGTTCTGTGCCTGCATTTTCCAACTATTCTGTATGAATTTTAATCAAATATTCACCTGGCACATCAGTGCTACACACTGGTTTTTGACTATTTTGGAACACAGCTCCACCAAGCTTAAAACTAATTCCTTCCGCATAGATGAACGTATTTTACAATTTGATGTTAAAGAGCAGTGTTCAGGCACTACTGTGTAGTACTTAGTTATTCTGGCTGATCTGTAATTCTAGCAGCTGAAAACAAAACATGCAATCTCAAGGTGATGCTTAAGCAATGGGGAATGAAGCAATGCCTGACATAGCACAGTGTGTTCTGAAAACCCTCCATGATACTGCTTAATTTCTAACTGCACCTGCACTGAGCATCTTTTAACTAGGCCTCAGAGTTAATACTCTGCCCTTATCATAGGTCAGGGATAGCACAAGAACACTGAGATAACAATATTTGGAAAGCATTACCTCCATGCAAGCCAGAGCTGGCTACAGAGGAAAGGATTTTATACTCTCCCAAGGGAAGCACTCCTTTTCGAAAATGGATCAGAGCTGGGAAGTTTACAGCAATTTCTCCAAGTAGTCTCTTGTGTATAAAGAGACACTTGAGAGTAAACCTCCCACAGAGTTTCACCTAGAAGTACCACTGAACATCCCAGTTCAGAATAAAGCTTATCCATGCCCATGAAAAGACTCTGGCTTCAGTGCAATCTGAATCCGGTCTTCAGCCCCCTGGACTGGGGAGCATTCCCACAAGGAAGCACTCACAAGGATTGCCAGCAAACTCGCTGACTGATTTAAAAACTTCCATTTTCTCACAGAACCTTGAAGGATACCTGAATTCAAGGTATTCTCTTGCAAGAGCAATGGAAGAGTTTTGCCCTTTTTATTGCTACTGTAAGAAGGGGAAGATCAGACAGCGATACTCTGGGTGATAAGCCTGCAAAAAAACCCTTGTGTTTGACCTTCCTCGTTGGTACAAACCTTAGACCACACCATGTTCAGCTTTGCACCAATGGGAAATTCCAAAGAACAATGCCACTTCCTAGCAGGAGATAGATTAAGACAAGGAACTTTCATGATCAAAGCTGGAAGTCTCAAGAAGGTTTCATTTAAGCATTTGCACTTTTTCGAGCAGACAGGAGGGAAAACTAGCATGTTTTACAGTAACCATGGCAAGAACTGGCTGCATGAATGCTGTGAAGAAACAGCCTGAGGTCAGCCAAGTTTTTTCAGTCAACCTTAAGAAGCTGACACTGCGGTGCTCCTGCAGTACAACTCCAATTCAGACAAGTCTGGCCATTGTAAAGATGCCCTCTGGAAATGTGACAGCATTAAGCAGCATGTGAGCAATCACAAGTAGTACAGTTTAGAATATTCTGAACGCAGAGCTCTGGGGAGGAGGAGGAGGTCAGCATAGATCATAGTGGATCCTTGTGTTGACTGGAAAGCCAAACTCACACTTCATAAAGCAGGACTACAGAAATGTGTCTGGGATGCATGTCTCCAAGCAAACAGTTTTAAGAAGTATTATAGACCACAAGTTGTAAGTTTGTTATGAAGAAGCACTGAAATAGCACACACATTTCATACGATGCTCTACTCCTACTTTAGAAGCACTGGAAGTTAGATGCTGTATCAAGCCTCCCACAGTGCATTTTAAATGCTTCTCTCAAAACATTTAAACAATACATAAAATTACAACCACTAGGCAGGCATGGCTAATGTCACTACTGCTTTCTATTTGTAAGCATTTATCAGTTTAATTTTTCACAGAGAATAAAGCACTTATGAGTCAATTTACCAGAGATAAAACTATCAGCTTTAACTCTGATGACACAAACTAGCATAGAAAAAAAAAACCAAACCAAACCAAAAAACAAACCAAACAACCCCACCATCAAAAAGCCTGTTTGTATTGTAGTGCAGTAGCTTGCCCTTTACAAACCTATTTTTATATATAAAGCCACATCCTTGGCTTCTGATATTTAGAAGAGCTTCACTGAAGACAATAGATCTCACCACCATTTTACAGCTCACTGGAATTTGCTCTATTTGTGCTTATAGTTTTTACCAACCCACTGATTTGTGTCTGAGTCAACATATCAATAAAGCCTCTGTCACTTTTCTAGCACACCAGCAGTGTTACCTTCTGCATGCTGGTCATCACCCAACATGGGCAGTTACATGCTATCCGCTAACTTTACTCTGAACTCTATATTGTAATATTTTTCTTTCTGTTGTAGCTGTACATACTTGAACAGCTGCTCAAAGAGCTTCTCCAAGTATTTCTGCAAACAAATTCTGTTTTCCAACATTCACAATAATGCAAACAAAAAACGTGCCAGCAAGGCTGAACTGAAAGACCATTCAGAAATTGTTGAGATTTTCAGATTATTTCTTCTCTAGTGCTCACCCCTGGTGTAGCTCTTATTTTGGTGGACAGATTGGACTCAATAATCTTAAAAGTTTTTTTCCAATCTAAAAGATTATATGATTCTGAATATCCCCAAACCCTACCAAACCCACAACAGAAAATTTACATAATAATAGAGTAGGAGAGAGTAGTTAAGCACTTTAAGTGCTCAAAGTTAAAAGCACCTTAAGCACTAGAGTGAAAATTTCACTGGAGTGAAAATTATCACCCTCCCCCCCATGTAAACAGTTGGTTGACAAATACATCAGATCATTTTGACATTTTCAAAACCGAAGTCTTCTACTATTAGTTCAACTTCTCAGTCTACACTACTTTTTAAAAATATTTCTGAAATAAAGATTTAGGTGCTAAAAAGGACCAGAATTTGAACAGTCACCATGATTTAATATCTCAAATTATTTTTTTTGATCTTGGAAGGCAATTCTCAAATTAGTATTTTGGAAAAAAATAACTCAAAATCACATGTATAACTAACCTATGCTCAGCATAGTTACACAGCATGTAACTGAAGAGTTATGTTTGAACAAACTGTAGAGTTATGTTTGAACAGCGCTACCTGCAGATATGGTCTGAATTCTAAGTGTTTTATTGGTTGGTTTACATACACACAGTACAGAACAGGTACTACATATTGTGTAATTGCACTGTTCTTGATGAGATCATCACACACAGTTCCAATGATTTAACCAGCTCCTCATAGGAATATAGAAGAGCGTATTTCCTGCTCACAGGGACTGGAGTTTCAACACAACAGACAGTAATCAAAGTTGCCAAAGGTAGCCTTGATTCCATCAAATTCACATTCTTTGTCTATAGTAAGTGTAACAGATTTAACAAGTCTCAATATAAACCTTAAAAAAAACCCAACCAAAACCAAAACAAAACCCTAAACTCAGAACGATAGAGCAAGCTGCCCTTCTGCCTGCTGTGCAGTTAAGACACAAAGCAAGCTGTTTTCAATCTAAGAAATAAAGCAAGAGACTGCAAGATGCAAAGGTAATGCGATTTGATAGTTCTGTGTTTCACTTATTGCTGGGTTCTACATTTGGGGCACCTACAAGCTCAACATCAACTACACAAAATGATGAGATGTCTAAGATATTGGCCAACCCTGTATTTGGTTCTCCATAATTCACAGGTTCAGATTTTAAGCATTTTGTGATTATTAGTTCTTGCAGTGGGACTACAAAAGTATACATGAGTTACAGGACGTCACAACTAAACACAGTTCAATAAGCACACATTGGAAACAGGTTGCCCAGAGAAGCTGTGGCAGCAGTTTAGATAATGGCAAGTTTGACTAAATCACAGAGTTGGAAAGGAGACAGCTGATTGAAGAGAAGTAAACGGACACACCAATAACTGGGTGAGATCCTCCCAGCAACAAACTGTAATAGGAATGATGTGTGGTACTGCTTGTTTTAATTCCTCATGGCAAAGGGACTCATCAGTTCACAATGACTGTGATGCATGCATGAATCAGAACCTACATTTCTGAGAAAACATCTACAGGCAAAAACAGATAGGTGGAAAAAAAACCAGAGTTATTTTAAAAATCCACAAAGAAAGATCAGTGTCTCAACAGACCTTGATAATTCTAAGTACCACTGTACCTTGTCTGAAAGTCTTCCATGTCTGCATATGTGTAAGACCCAGTACAGAAAGTGTCACTAGAGTTATCTGGGATGATCACTGTAAATTTAAGAGATTGCTAATGCTCATAAGGAAAACTCTTGGAGGCAGACCAGTACCTGTTCCCCAGTCAGGTTTGTTTAATCTGCAAAGCTGCTGCTGAAATCTAGAAGAGGGTGATAAGAAAGTCAGGATCATAAACAGGACTCTGCTCCTTCGTAGAGATCAGCATGGTTTCAGCTAAGAATTATCTGAATAATTCAACTGTAATAATATCAACACATGCTGTTATTTTATTCAAGTAAAAAGCATTAGCTTACAAATAATCTCTTTGAAGCACTGTAAGGAATGACACTAAATTATACTCATTTCCCACCCAATGCTTTTCAAATTAATTATATTCCATTCTCACACTTTCTTACTATTACATGGCCACTTTGAGTATGTGAAATGGCTTCTGGCACAGCCAGAGAGCATCTTCACCAAACCACAGCTTTGTGCCTATTTGGTCAGGAACTGAAATGGGAAAAAAAAGAGTTACTAAGCAACAGCAGGCCAGTAGCAGAAGAAAGGTCTGCAGTCTTAATTGATACTAACTTTAAGAAGCAGTGCAACAATAAGAGAAGGCTCAAGATGTTAATTTTACTACTTCAAAGGGAAAATAAATCATCATTAGAAATCCCAGACAGGCAGTCTTTATGAGATCAATCCCACCTACATGTCAAGAAAGATACTGCTCTTATTTGAGAATGCACGACACAGACATTGTTTTGCTCTCTAGCAGCTCTCTATTCCTACCTCAGGAAAGAGGAACGTGGTATAAATTACAGCTATATGGGTCCTCAAGACATTGCCATCCACAGAACTGATATCATGTCCAGATACAGCTCTCCTTCCTCCTCACTACCTACAGCTAAGAGGGTTGCTCCTTTCTAGAAAGCCAGCCCAAAGTCGAGTCAAATCACTCAGGCTAGGACAAGGGAATTTGCTTAGCTAAATCTCTACTAACATGATCAAGCAAGGAGAAATCATGACAAGTTTCCTTCCAGAATCTGTATCTACTTCCTCCTCTTCTACTGTAAGCAAAATAGTTTCATGAGGATGTGATAACAACATGAGTTATCACATGAACACTTACAAATTTAAATGAAAAGTACTTGATGTGGGAAATGCTGTGAACTCTACTTCTGAACAATCAACCTTTATTTGCCTAGCTAGCAGTACCTTGTTCAGAAGTTATTTGCTTTAGCTTCACTTGAAGAAAACCTGATTTCCTATTGAAATACTGCCTTTTATAAGATGTAAGTTATATAGGCTTTTTCTTTATAGGAGCCAAACACATACAAAACACCATACCAATACATACCTGATTACCTCACACTACTGATCCTTCCAAATGATTAACTTTTCTTACCATTTTTGCATTCTTTGATTTGGCACTTATTTAAGCATACTAGATTTCAGCATTTACTGGTTTTCCCACATACTCTGATGTACTTAAAGTGACTAAAATAACCACAAGAGGGAAAACTACTAGGGTGACTGCTGCTGAGGAGGAAAAACCAGCAACCCAGGTCTGGTTCACTCGAACTGTCTGATGATTTGTATTTAAAGTGATGAGAGTTAGAGTCATCTTCTGCTCTGGTTTGTACTGATGCAAGTCAACTGAGTTTATGAAATAGGATCTGGCACCATAAAGAGAAGACTGTCCCTTCACAGGATACGAGTAATAGCCACTTGAGTAAATGCAAGTTACTCATATCCTGCTAGTGGACTAATCTGTCTCTGTACATTCATGCACATTTTTAGTTGCCTCCAGGAATCTGAAGGTGAATCTCATTTGCTACCTAATGAAACTAATTTCACCAGATCTAACACAAGCATACTGAAAAACCACTATTACTCATACATGAGGTATAAGCAGTGCAGCATTTCCTAAGTTCTGTTTGATTAGGGTCCATCTCTGAACACTCACCATTCACCACACAAACCTCAATCTCCCAGGTTGGCTATGGTACATTCCCAGCTGATTTCCTCAAAGTCTTAAAGAGCAATTTGACCTCTTTTTTATCCACAACATTCCTGTTATTCTTTCAAACTGAAGCAATCCCCAAAGAGTAGGGTGCCAAGATGTAAATCTTCCTCAGAGCCTGAGAACTTATCTTCTCTTTTTCAAACCAGAAGTGAGCCATGTATTTCTCAGTTTTATTCATCTGAAATAATGGACACACAGTGAGCAATTAGCCAGCCTTGGTGGACACCCAAAAGTCATACACAGATCCTTATTTACTATTCAAGTTTATATATGCAGTTATTCACACAGAATACATACGTGCACACACATGCACTTTAAAATACCTTCAAGGAGGTTATTCTACATAAGAAATTAAACTGTTCTGGTATGAAACACTGTAAACTGCAAGTCTTGATAGAGGGTATATCAAAAGAAGGTGAAGGTATAATCTTTGGCAACTGAATGCACTGGAATACTTTAGTGACCAAGTTGCAGAGATGAAATAATCCAGACTTTTGAAGAAATGAGCCACAGAGTTTCAGTAAGTCTGTGAAGTCAAAATAGTACGATGACAGGAGAGTAAAAAAATTACCAACTAATAGTGAGACAATCGTAGGCCTGTAAGCCTGACTCCAAAAGAAGTCAAGAGGCTTTACAGAAGGCAAGAGGTTGCCTCTAACAGAAAGCAAGAGGTTTAGAACCATAAGCAATGTGGAGGATGGGGTAAGATGCAGTATCAACTAACTGAAGTAAGAAGTACTATGCTAACATGACAACTCATTTCTACCTAATGAAATTACAGCAAGTCCAACCTGGACTTCAGTAAAGCATTTGATTCAATGCCATATAGCTCCAAGACAGTGAATTAGGAAAAAACTGACATGCAAGATTTATAGAGTTCATAAAAAAACATGCACTTTTTAGCCAGTCATACACCACGTTCAAAGAGAAAGTAGTGGGACAGGGCAGTGTTACTGCAAGAACGGGTCTCAAGTTTTTAATGCTGGTAGCTAACAACACACAAGCCTTAAGGGCTCCGCGGACGGGAAGCACGCGAAGATCATGTGAAATGAGCCAACCACACTCAGACCGGCGTGAACTTACGCGGCCTAAGAGGAGAGGCCACAGCGAAAACGACCGCGAAAGTCCTGGCGCTGGGGCGATCGCAGTCACCGCCGCTCCTGCAGCAGCCGATCTGCCCCAGCGGCCCCGGCCCCGCACCGCCGACAAGTTGACCGCGGGGCCGCCGCCGCTGCGGAGCTCCGTGCGGGCCGGGGAGAAGCTCCAAGCTCCGGCCCCAAGCCCTGCTGTTCTGCTTAGGGTCAGCTTCCAAGCCGCGGAGCTACTTGCTCTCATTTTTAGCTGAGCTTTTATCACCCCTTTTATAAATCACGCTACAGATTGCACAGGAGAGCGCCACCAGCAAACGGACCTGGCTTCCAGATCCGGCACAAACTCCGCGTGCGTGTGCGTGAACGCGGGAGCGAAAGCTGCCAAAAGCACGTTTTTAAACCCACCGGGCTGTGCTCCCCAACCCGGCAGCGGCCCCGAGCCTCAGCAGCGCTGCCCACGACAGGACGGACCGGCTCCGGCCACAGCCTCCCGCCAGCCCCGACCCCCAGCCCCACTTGCTCCCAGCTCCCCCGAGCAGCAGGGCGACGGAAACCTACCTGCCGAACTGCTCAGGGCATCCTCGCTCTCCAAACCCCCTCTGTGCTTCGTCCCGCGGAGCTCCCCATTGGACTTCCAAACGAGCTTTACCATCTTGATCATCTCGGGCAAGTCCCAGGCCAGGGTCCCCTGCTGATAACCGGGCAGGCTGCCCATGGGAAAGGGCATGGGCTCTTCCCCCGTCCTCCTCCGCCTGCCCGGCTCTACCGCGGGGAAGAAGCGCTCCAGCACCGGCATCCTGCCCCGCACCCCCCTCCGGGGAGCCACCGCCAGCCCCCGGCCCAAGCAGCCGCGATGGGCATCCAGAGCGGGGCGGGGGCTCCCGGCCGCACACCGCCACCGCCCGGCGAAGGGGGCGCGCCCCTCCGCCGCCTGGCCCCGGCCCCGGCTCCGAGCTGCGGGCGCGGAAGGAAGGAGCGCTGGGCTGCAGCCGCCGCACTCGCCGCCCTCCCTCCCGCCCTCTGCGTGCTCTCAGCCCGCCGCCAGGCGCCGGCAGCCGGGGCGAAGCGGCTGGCGGGCAGGCGCGGAGCCGCCGCTCATGCCGGCGGAGCGCTGAGCCTCGGGGGCGGGGGCTGAGGCTCCGGCCGCTGTTGATGCCAGCGGGGCCAGGCGGGCAGAGCCACCCGTCTCACCCCACTGTTAGCGAAGGAGGAGGCTGACTTTACCCCTGACGCGGTGCCATGGGGGAGCCCCCACCCCGTCGCCTTCCTCCTGGCCCAGCTGGCTGTGGAGCCGATGGGGGTTTTGGCCTCTTAGTCACACCGGGCCGTAACCTCGGCCGCCCGCGGGCCGGGAGGAAAGTCGGTGATTGACGTCCCGCCGCGAGGGCCGGGAGCGGGACAGGAGCCCCCGTCTCCGCCACTTTCGGCCGCCAGCCCGAGGGACGGTACCCAAGTAGAGCATGTAAAAGGGCAGCCGAAGGTGCCGGCGCTTGGCGGGTCAGAGAGGAGCGAGCCGCTGAAATTACAGTTTTGGGGAGGGTGCGGGGTCTGCGCTGCGTCCTCACCGCTTTGGCTGCAGAGCTCCACCTGAATGGGTTCACGTCAGGACGCTGCCTGATGGCAGCGATCACTCTCAGACTCCCAACGAGAAGACAATTATTCATCGCTAATATTTAGAAACAAGGCAAAGCCGCCCGGGAGAGCGCTCTGTCTCACGGAGAAGTGAGTTGGTGTGCCGGGGCTCTCCAGCCGGCAGAGAGCACTTCCCCTTTGACCAGGCCTCGCAGCAGCACCCGTCCTGTCCCCAGGATCCCTGCTCAGGAGGAGCCTTGCGGTTTTCAGAACTTTTATTTTCCCTTTATACAGTCTGCCCCTTTTAGCTTGCTGTCCTTACTGGTCTGCCCTGTAGCTGTTAGTTTGCAGAGCGTACAGCAAAGGGGTGGAAGGATGGTGGACTCTTGAAGTAGCACTTGGTTTTCAGTAAAGTTGCAGGAGATGTATTTAATGGGATTTTAGTGGGCATTATGGTATTTTCTAGCATCTATATCTTTGTCTTCGCTGGGTTACATTTAATATTCTGCCTTCTCTGCAGATGGAAAAATAAACTGGCAAACAAACAGGATTTTCCTTCATGGAGGAAGAGAAGCCAAGAGCATGGACTGAAAGTTAACAAACACCCTTACATGTAGAAAACAGCGTGCACAAGCCTTTTCTCCTCATGTCAGCATAGGCAGGGCAGTGTGGTTTCCCCTGTTCCAGGATCCTGTACCATGCTTATGGTACCACCCCAACAGACAATGTACCACCTCAAATTGACAACTCTGATCCTTTTTTAAAAAAATAGCCCTGTTTTGACTGCCGGCTCTAGTGCCATTCTGTCAGCACAGTGCACTTTCAGATGTCTCTGTCTTGAAAATTGTGAAGTGCTTCCAAAGTATTATACTATTGTTGTTGTACTGTTATTTGCAGAGTCCTTAGCATCAGGATATCCTGACTCTTTGAACAAAGGGGTTAAGGACAAAGAAAACAAATACATGATGTGCAGTACAAGCATTAAGACATTCATACAATCAATGCTTATAATTTTGTGGAAAGGCAAGTTTTATTGTTTTTAAGTTCATACCGTTTCTTGTGATGCTTTAGGTTTTTTGTGTCAGAGTGTGTTGTGCAATTATTCTTTAGGGCAATGTTGTTCCTGTTAGAGAAGGATAAACTGGGCCAAAATATTTAGGAGGCTGCTTGTCTGTTGGGCAAATCAAACTTTACCCCCCAATTACATAATTTTGGGTTTGAGCTACAAGGAGTTACAGTAACTTTGGTTTTGGTTGGTTTGGTTTGGTTTGGGTTGGGTTTTTTTTGTTGGGTTGTTTGTTTGTTTTTTTTTGTAGTTGTTATTATTTTTCCTCTTTGTTTACCTCTGCACTTCCTGCTCCCTGCTGGGACAATGATCAGAAGTGACAGAGCACTGCAAAATGCTATCCTGGTGGCACTTCCAGCTTCCCTGAATGCAAAAAAGAAATATCAGCTATCTGGGAAGAGAATGTATTCACACATGCTCAGCCCAGTTTTAGATGAATATCTGAATATTTAAGTGCCTAACAGAACTTAGCCATCAACCCTCTTGCTAGCAGCCATAGCAATCTTCTGAGTTTTCAGGATCTATCCTACGTTTTTATATCCTTAAAATTGTGAGAGATCTTATGCTCTCTGTAGCTGGGTTACTTGGGTATATGCCTGCCTTGTGGATAGGATCAGGCAAATCAGCATCAGAATTGAAGCATTAATTGTTATGTTTGCTTTCACTTACAGTTCTACAGGTGCAAAGCAGGAGGCCAAACTGAAACTCATTATTGTTGTTACCGTTTTAGCATTTCAAGAAGCTATGTAATAAACCTAGCAGACAGGTATTTTTTTTTCTGGGAAGATTGGTGTCAAGTGAAAGCAATGGCTGGAGTGCCTGGAGTTGCTTTTCTTTTGTATTTCTTTTTCTCCTTTTTTCTTTCCTTTTTCTTTTTCTGCTTTCTGCCCAGTTCAATTATCAGCAATTCTGAGCAAAAAGAAGTTAAATTGTGTAAAAATTGTTGCCTGCTATTAGTGGGTATGTCTGTAAATTAATACATCTTATTCTTACTAAACTTGTGCTGCACAGTTTTACTCCAATTCAGTGATTACTTATCTTTAATTCATCCAAGATTTTGCTGTTACTGACTGACTTTCCTTTTGTCTTTTGTGTTACAAGACTGGAGCCAGATAAAAGCTGTTCACAGGAAAGCTTGGAAGGTACATATTTGATTATGTGGTTTTCAGCATCAAAAATCAGCTGTAGCATCACCCAGAGACTTTTAAGAAACAAAATGTTCAGATTTTGCAAGTTCTCTGTTTCTCTGAGTTCAGCTCTGCTGTGATGATTTACCCAACTTGAAGATGTGACCTCAGCATAACACTTTTCATTGCTCTTGAGAAAACCCGTCAGAATTAAAACATAACATACTCCTACACAACAATGTACCCAGCCATTTGTGACTGCATTTTAAATGGTCCTTGACCAAGCTCAGATCACCTAAAACTTTTCTTTTGCATTCTCACTTACAGCCAGACTTGAAGGAAATCTTTCAACAGAGATGAATGGCTTTATTACTACTTCAAGCCAAAGATTGCAAGAGAAATATAAATGTATTAGCTCTGGCCTTTGCTCACCCTGATGAGCAGTGCCAAATGAAAAGGCAAGAAGAGTCATTTGAAAACCTGACAAGGCAGTGCATATTTTCACAGGTAGATGTGAGAACTGGAAAAGACTTGAGGAACAGAATACTGTGGTGGGAGAAAAGGGAAGGGAGTAAGCTGATGGATTAATAGCTGGTGTTTCATAATTGATGTCTCTTAAAAAGTTTTACTTGTTTGATTATTCACTCCAAAGTTATGTACTAAGAGCAGCATTAGCAGAATTGCATGCCAGATGGTAGAGGAAGTGCCTCATGTATCTTTCCAGCCTACTGAAGCCTGCAGGGCCATTGTTAACCCACTGCTCTGGTTTTCGTTGCAAGCCTCTTTCTTCTTTCTTCCTTTTTTTTTTTTTTTTCCTTCTCCTTCCTTCAAAGAAACAGGAGGAAGAGGGAAAAAGGGGGAGAAAAAGAAAGGAAAAAAAAAAAAGACAAGCCATGGTTTGAACTGGCAATAGCACCATCCTTTTGGCTTTGAGCTACACTGTCCTGTGCCAAATATACTGTCTCCAGCAGCTCTCCCACAACAAATCAGTCCAGACACACAAAAGCTGTAAAATAAGAATGGTGAAGAAAGATCCTTGATTCTCCTTCTCCACTCCCCCCAGCATTTTCCTTTTGCTTCCCTCCTAAAGCTTCATTCCCTAGCAATGACCTCCTGCTTTCCAGTGCTGTAAGTGATGCTGGGACCTTCAGCCTGCAACTGTGCTGACAGCTTCCTTAGAGTACAGGCGTCTCGGGTTTTTTGTATTAACAGAGCATTGTAAAGGAGAAGTTACATTCTATTATTCTCTCACTCTATCTGTTAGTTGATGTTTGAAAAAAAAAGCTCATAAATTAGTAGAGTTCCAGATTCATTACTATTGTAAACTTTGTCTATTCTTTCAGCTAACCCACAACACTGCACTGTGTCACAACTTCCTAAGAGCTCATTCCCAAATGGGTACCTGAAGAGATCTGATATTGTCTATTTATACAGCATATTATTAAAAAAATGAAATTGGGAAAAGACTACTATTTTTTTTAACTGCTTAGCAGACACTAAGTAGTCAAAATGCAGAGACCAGTTTCAAAGACTGTCAGGTACTGATTTTTAGAAAGTGTAAAGCATGTGTCTTTAGATGGAACTTATCAGTGGAATCATCTTAAATCAGTAGTCACTTATGAGAAGTATATCTTTTCCACTGTCATAGGGGTAGTAGTGTCCTGCAGAGACAGTAGGCTAGGCCATTGCCTACAGTCAGAACCACGTGGTGACACCATCACTGGGAACAAGTTTTACAAGGCTTCGGGGGCGTGATACGAGCTTAAAATAAAAGAGAAGATTGCAAATGTTGGGGCACAGTCCTTACACATAAAGTAAAAAATAAAAAGGTGCCTAAGCTTGCAGAATGTGGCAGAAGAAACATAAGCAAGCAGTTATGCAGAGCTTGCAAGAGTTTTTCTAATAACCTTCTGGAAAGTTTCTTTCATTGCTTTAAGAATCTTAGTGTAATTTTCTTATTCTTTGCCCTGGATTTGCGTCATTCCAGATGTTTATTATTTTTACTTTTATTTTTACTAAGGAAAACAATTACTTCTATTTATCTCTACCATTGCCATTGCTTTATTAAATATGAATAATTTTATCTTTATTTGGGAACAGTTGGTATGGTTTTGCTCTACACTGGACATTGTAAATTCAATAATCTCTATCTCAGAACTTTCTTTCCCAACCCTGGCATTATTTTAACATTTTTACTATAAATTTTCAGCATTTTACTAACATTTTTTTGGTGCATACTCAAGGCACATAAAATGAGATTTTTTTAATCTGCTGCCACCTCATTGTCAAGAGTAGTGAAATTAATTTCTGAGGGAATGGTAGGATGCGCTATTTTTTATTGCCCAAGATATACACAGTATCACTCCTTGAGAGTCTCACCTACTGGGAAATGGTAAGGAAAGGCAGTGGCGTTCTATGAGTTCATGGTAATCTTTCGGTTGTTGTCATCAGTCAATTAGACCCCTTGGAAAAAGTTTCTGGAAATGGAGGAGTGAGGATTGCTTGAGTTCTGTAGGGCAAGGAGCCAGTTCCTTGTTCATTCTTAGCACATGCGAGATGATAGCACATTTTTATGATTAACAATTTGTACTACTAAGTAAGCAAAAATGCCCATGGTAAAGGAATAAACAGAAGTCCATAACTAATTGGAAACAGTGAGGTTCTATAATTTTACCACTGCCTGCTTTGGAAAATTAAAAGTTCAGCATACTGAGTCTGACGCTTAAAATCTCCCATAGTATATGACTTGGCTTTAAAGGAAATAACACATGACAGACATTATTCTCACCTTACTAAACCATAATAAGAAAATTATAATGATAAACTGAAAGAGAATTAAGAAAGGCATTGCCAGCTCTGTATTTAAGAGTGTTACACAGTGTATCTGATGAACTGTATTAGCTTATCTCCTCCCTCAGTTCTTACATGTGAGATTTACTTGAGCCAAGGTTGAATCAAGAGATTTAAGAAAAACTCATTGCCATCCCTAAAGAAGCTGTTACACCGTTGTTCCAACGGTTTTGCAAAGGATGCTTAATAATGGACTTGGGTAGTGGAGTGAGATATTAAGAACACTGCAGCTAATTGAAAATGTAGAGCTCAGGTAGGCAGAAAATAATAACCTGTTACAGAAGACAGCGAAAATGCTAGTCATCATTTTTGTGTAATAAACCTGTGATAAGAATAACTGCTGCATCCTGCAGGATTCCTTTTTGTTGGTAAATAGGTAAAAAAAGCCTGAGTAGAAAAAGGGATTAACCAGATGAAAGACACACATCCCTTAAACACATAAGTAACTGGATAGTCTCAATGAATCTGAAAGGATTATTGTCATCTTTAAAGCATGTGCATATATATTTTCTCAGTTGGGGCATAAGTATCTAAAAATTATGGCAGCAGTTTAAAAGGTGAGAGATGTGCCACATTTTAAATGTTTCTTCTCTCACCTATTACCTTAATGAGACAGCATAAGTGGCTGTATTGCCTATACTATCTTTGGCCCTTATGGTATATGGAAAAGACTTGCCACTACGATTTATTTTGTATTTTCCTGACTTCTGAAATTATAAAAATAAAGTGCATAGCCAAGAAACATGCATTAATTAATATCTAGATTAAATTTTGTTAATGAAAATGTAGTACAGTAGGAATCAGTGGGGCATAAATATAATAATAGATATAATAATAGAGAGGAATAATAGGGCTTGCTCCTTCATTTGTAAATCACAAGATCTGATAACTTAGTTTTTCCTTGGAGCTTTCAAAATGGAGAGGACATAATATTTGACTAGGAGAAGAAGTGCTATTTCAAACACAGTTAATACGTATCTTAACTTTTAAAACTTGTTAGATATTTGATGTCTGCGCACAGTAATATTGCAGAATATCTACTCCTTGTTATTCTTCAGTTCTGTCTTTTTTACTTCAATAATTAATCATGAATTTATAGAATCATAGAATCATAAAATAGGGTTGGAAAGGACCTTAAGATCACCTAGTTCCAACTCCCCTGCCATGGGCAGGGACACCCCACACTAAACCATGCCACCCAAGGCTTTGTCCAACCTGGCCTTGAACACTGCCAGGGATGGAGCATTCACAACCTCCCCGGGCAACCCATTCCAGTGCCTCACCACCCTCATAGTGAAGAATTTCTTCCTTATATACAATCCTTCCTTATATATCTCTATGTAATCCCATTTACACCCTATAATGAGCATTAGGATAGCATAGGGTAGGGATAGGCCTTTTGCAGACCTCTCCCAAGTTTATTCCTATGTGCAATGCAAGAGTAAAGTAACGTAACTGTGAATTAGATGCCATGTACATTCTGATTGTGTCCTTATTACTAGCAGTAACTAAACAAGCTTCATACTTTAGTTAGGTTGAATACTTGGGCCACTAAATTATAGCAGAATTAATACTGCTATGCATAGATGAAATATCTAAGGTACCCAAATACCATTGATACTATTATGTTCATGCTGTAACCACACTCTGTGTGTCTTTATTTGGTGTGCACATCAGCTTTCCGATGATGTGCATACCCTGAGCTGAGGTTATTTGCCCTCTCACAGAAGTGCTGTGGCTTCATTTTCCTCTTTGCATCTTGCATGGCAGCAGTGAGTGCCGTTTTCTGTGGAGATGGACAGGAGATACAGCTTGGAGGTCATGGGAAAGGTCTAACAATGATGTGCAAACATCCTGGTGATAAACTAGGGTCCCTCTGACCTAGTTTCTCATGACTGCAAAATCAGGTCATATTTACTGTAATCAAGCTCTCTGAATTTCTTGCAAATGCATTTGTGTAAATTTAGCTCCGCTGGGATCAGAAGTTTTGGAGCTCTGCTGTCTCCCCTGTGGTGGCATTTTATTACCATTCTATCAAACCCCACTGATAACCACACAAATACATGTTGATTCTTTGCTTCACTACAGCTTCCATTCAAAATGTAGGCTTGTTGATGATGCTGCAGAGAGAAAAACACTCTGAGTAGACAGTCTAGGAGGAAAAGCTCTCTATAGCTGGTTAAAGGCATTCACTATATCTGCAGATGGATGGGAGGCTTTCTGGAAGAACTGTTTCTCTCAGTTGCATCTGGGCAGGCTGCTCTCAGTAACGCAGTTCCAGCTGTACTATGCTTTCCAAGATATCCTGACCATATGTAAAACCGTAAATGTTTTCCATTGTTTCCTAAGATATCTGTTATGATATTTTATTTTTTTTTTTTTTTTTTAACCCAGGCAGTCACCCCTCCTTTTTTAAAGCTTTGCAAAACTTTTAGGATACC
>NDXB01001911.1:59904-77121 GCA_002631895.1 Agapornis roseicollis
TTTTTTTTTTTTTTTTAAGAAAAAAATTACAACACTGCCTCTTCTGAAGCAAAACTACTCCACTGAAAAAGAAGTTCAGCTTCATGTAGCTATCTTATTTAACATTTTCTATCTAAAAGTGTGTGGAAGCAAGAGCAAGCCCTGGACAAGGTGAATGCAAGAATAAGGGCACATTTGGTTAAAGAGCCCAGTGGCTTGCAGGTGTCTTGTATGTGGCGCAGAAGAGAGAGGAAGACCTGATAGCATCTCTATAGAACTTCAGATAGCTTTTAACCAACAATGGTAAAAAAGCAGCCTTAGCAGTTCTGTTAATGCTCTTCCCTGTGGCTGGGCCCAATGGGAAGTGATACACTGTGGTAAGAGGTACCGGCACAAGTTTCCCTGTTGCAGCAATATTCAACTATAGGTAGATAAACAGGATAGAATGAATGGTAAAAGAGAACTACGTATGTTCATTGATTAGTAGCTATTTACTATGGTTAATTAATTTTACTATATAAAAAAGATAATGAAAAGACCAGACATTTATTAAGCAGGTCTAGATAAGATGAAAAATACTTTGTAGATTATGCATTTAAAGGAAAATAGAAGTTTTATTTAACATGTACATCAATTGTAAATTATTTTTGCCATTTCCCTGCATCACAAAGCCAAATATAAATTTCCTAATTAATTTTTTTTCTTTATTAGTAAATGCCAGTTTACCTCAACGTATATGTGGGAGTACAAATCAATGTGGTAACAGATGTCTGTGTGGTTAGAGCCTTGTTCTACTAAACTTTACACAGACAGGTCTAATTATCATTTAAAAGTTAGTGTAAGAAACAGGCAGACTTTTACAACGCTGACTTTAGGTACCCAGCTTGGTCAGTAACTTAAACAGAGAATGAGACAGTCACCAAGGGTACAACTCAGAGCACTCAAATTAGCCTTCTACTGTGAATCACTGTATCACCGAGCCTGTGTCTTCCCCTTGACTCAAAGAGGTGCCATGGGAAAACAGCTAGCTAATTTAACCAGCCAAGTTTTGTGCTGATGTCTGGGCAAGCTGCTTGCACCCTAAATTACAATAACGCACAGTGGAATAGCATTTGACACAGACTTAAATTATTACGTCCTAAATTCAAAAAATTGCCACTTAGTAGAATTCACCAGTTCTGTGGCAGAAATCAAACAACCAAACTTTCCTTGTTTTTCTTTTGAGGTTCAAAAATGTTCCCTTGCTTAATAAATATATTTATTTATCCCTTGCTCCAGTAAATATTGGAGTTAGTTGTGGGTCTCAGTTTCTACTGAGATCAGAAATGGAGAGGTGACAACAGTATGGAAGGTGCTACCTTGAAGTTGTTTCCAGGGAGGAGAAGCTCATGAGAAAATTCTGTTCTTGGGTTTTTTGTCTGAATTCCAAGATGCTAAGTATCCATTTTTAATATATAATTTTATATAATATATATAAAAATAATTTTTTTAAAAAATATACATATTTTTTATAAAATGGTTTCACCAAAGCTTTTGAAGTTTGTTACCTATTTAAACATATCAGCAGTACTGCTTGAAAGTACAGATTTTGCAAATACAGACTTTGAAGGTCTAGAAAACATCAATAGTAATGGCTGTAAGGATACTCCCAAGTTAGAAGAATAACCAAACCAGTCTTCTTTTCAGCAAGTTTTCAGCAGTTTTCAGAATATCTATTGTTATTTATGCGGTTTCACTGTATTAATGGCATTCTCTCTGTTCCCCTTTCCTTTATACAGTCCTTATGGGAAAATAAAGGAAAATGAGCTCTGCTTTTGTAATGGCGTTACATCTCTACTGATGTCAGCTCAAGAGTATCAAATGATCTGTCACACATTACACATAATCTTAAAAAGTAATGGATTTATTTGGTGAGCAAATATGAATTCTGCTCTCTGGAAACCAGAACTAAGTGGCTTGTACCATCTTATACCTGCCATGTTGTATAGCTATAACTGTTTTCTTATGGCTAATATGTGAATATTGTTACCTTTCTTCAAAGGAAGAGAGAAAACCTAAATGTCAGGAAGAATGAACCTTTAGCTACTGTAATAAAAGAGGCCTTATACCTCTTCTTAGATATTTACATATATTTTTAAGGATCTGTTTTGAACATAATTATTCTAGACTATCAAAATTATAGCTATCTGGTTCCCCTCAGGGTTAAAGCGCAATTGGCAAGACAGCACCAATAACAAATACACATTGAAATGCAGCACTGCTAGCCAGTTTCAGAAATGGTGATGTTTCCTTCAGGGAGTTGAGTTGGAGTTCATCACTTTGCAATGACTATGACTCATGCCAGGTAGCACTGGCAGCCCTGCATGACCTTGCAAAGTTCTGTCTCCCCAGCTAACTTGCAGACCTGAGCATCTCAGTTTGCAGAACATGTGGACAGACTTTCTCTGGGTCAAGCATGGGCAGAGAAAGAGTACTTGTGACTACCCATGCAGTTCTGTGCGGGTGCAGTGTCTTCAAGAGGTGTTAGGTACGGTTCAGCTATCTTACTGTATGGTCCACTTGTAATTGACAACAAGTGTCTTTCATCTGCAGTTGCTTTTATTCTGAAGAAGTATTTAGAAGATATTTTTTGCCCGTGCATGCTTGAATATGCTTTATTATTTTATAATTTGTGTTGTCTTGCCAGCAACAACCGGGCTGTTAGGTCCTGTGACAGTTGCAAGCTACAGTAACAGCTGCTGCCGTTCACCTGTGGCTGAAATGTAAACACTACCGAGAAAGGTTGTATCTATGTAACTTAAATATATTTTGAGGGAAAATTTAAAATAGTGTTGTGACCAAAGCAATATTTTGGTCAGAAAAATGGGATAAGGATCAGTTCTGGTCAGAAAAGTGGGGCAAGGACTAGTTTTGAGAATCTTTCTTCATAGACACAAGTAACAAAGGCCTCAGTTACTTTATTCACTATATTGTTTGGGAGGAATGCTCACTTGAGTGACCTTTTATTTCAGCCCCACTGTGACTGATAGACCAACTGAATCACACCATAGCCACACTTGTAGCCTGGCAAGGGATGTGCGTCTCTGAGGGGAGCTAGCACTCATATGCTTTTCAACATAAGCCAAACTGTATGAAGAGCTGTGAAACAATAAGGCAAGGAGGCAGAAATTCCCTGTGTGAGTTTTCTGCTCCAGCTGTGTGTGGCCGTGGATGGGAAGAAGTTCTTCCCATTTTATCGGAAAGTAATGTTATCTCATTCCTGAGCAGAACCAATGTGCAGTAATAGAATTTGGAAAGTTGTCTTTCTGGATATCTGTAAGCAATTTCCCTCCATTTCTTTCACATATGCCATTTTCCACATTATAGAAGACACTTGTTGAATTTTATTAGTGTTAAATTTTGCTAAAGTTACACAAAACTCCCCCAATTGTGCTACACTGAAAAGCATTTAAATGTATTAAGTCCTGTCTCTTTATGAATCAGTAGATTTTATAACGTAGAAGTGGCAGGTTGCTAAGAGGCCTGCTGACTTGGGTGTCCTGAATCCAACTGAACCAATTAAGAGGCACCCAAATGAACTGATATTCAGCAGCTAATGAATAAGTATCACTGACTGAGAGGATATCTTTTTAGTATGTTGCATGTTGACATTATAAAATCATAGCCTGAGGCTTTAAGTTACAATGAAAAAGATACAATAGGTGAGGAAAAGGTATCATCCTTAAAGAGCCCAATTTCCTTTTTAATATGTGGTATCATGTTCCTTGGCTTGACTAATTCTCCTGTGTAATGGAATATTATATGCATCCACAGATTATGTCTAGTTTACTGATTTTTCTCTACTATATCATGTAAAATGCCTTTTACATATACAATACAGTACCTTGCATTTGCTTAGTACTGCTTGATGAATATTATATGTTCTCTAGAAGATATCCACTCCCACAAATGTTCACCTATGTGGAGTAGGTATGTGTGCACGCATAGAAAGACAAGGCAAACATACGCACTCCCATACATGCTTGTATGGGACATCATTGAGAATTAAATCTATAACTGTCAGGCAATTTGTGACTTCCTCTCTATGCCTCTGGCTGAATTACCTGTGATCATTGTTATATATATAAGGATTGGACACCAATAACAATCAACTGTTTTAAAATTCCCTTAATTATCCTGTAATCAGAACTGGCTTTCTTAAATATGACTCTTCTGTAGAAGGGGATAAGAAGGTTTTGGGCAGACAATTATAAGTGTCTTGAGCATCTGATTCTTCATACATGTAAGCCCTCACAGAGTCTTATCACCCTCTCTTACTACTCTTTCTTATTATTCCTCCTTACAAAGAAGGAAACTCTTGAGCTAGTTATGCTTCCAGTTAACCAACAGAAACAGCTCGTTTGATTCCTTTGAAGTATTTACATTACTATACTACGAGCTGAAAAGAGCTCTCAAAATGCCTGTGCTTTTCTGCTGACTGTTAGGAAGTCTCAGATATAAACATTCTTACTGTGAATGTATAAAGATACAAAAGAGGTAAGGAGAAAGCACGTTGCACCCCTGGCAATGCTATGTGATATCTGTGAAGAGAATTGCCCACTTTCAGTATTGTGCAATATAAATTCTTTGCTTAGAGCTGAGAACCCCTCGTTCATATTCTTAGAATCATAGAATAGTTAGGGTTGGAAAGGACATTAAGATCATCTAGTTCCAACACCCCTGCCATAAGCAGGGAAAACTCACACTAAGCCATGACACCCAAGGCTTCATCCAACCTAGCCTTGAACACTGCCAGAGATGGAGCACTCTCAACCTCCCTGGGCAACCCATTCCAGCATCTCACCACCCTAACAGGAAAGAATTTCTTCCTTATATCCAAACTAAACCTCTCCTGTTTAAGTTTGAACCCATTACCCCTTGTCCTGTCACTTCATTCCCTAATGAAGAGCCCCTCCCCAGCATCCCTATAGGCCCCTTCAGATACTGGAAGGCTGCTATGAGGTCTCCACGCAGCCTTCTCTCCCCCAGGCTGAACAACCCCAACTCTCTCAGCCTGTCTTCATACAGGAGATGCTCCAGTCCCCTGATCATCTTCATGGCCCTCCTCTGGACTTGTTCCAACAGCTCCATGTCCTTATGTTGAGGACACCAGAACTGCACACAATACTCCAAGTGAGGTCTCAGGAGAGCAGAGTAGAAGGGCAGGATCACCTCCTTCGACCTGCTGGTCATGCTCCTTTTGATGCAGCACAGGATACAGTTGGCTTTCTGGGCTGCAAGCACACACTGTTGGCTTATGTTCATTTTCTCATTGACCAACATCCCCAAGTCCTTCTCTGCAGGGCTGCTCTCAATCTCTTCTTTGCCCAACCTGTAGCTGTGCCTGGGATTGCTCCAACCCAGGTGTAGGACCTTGCACTTGTCAACCACTTCTTCCAATGCCTTTCTATTTCTTATTGCTTCCTGCCTTCTTTCCTTTTCCTAAATGAAACTCTTTCTTAAGAAGTAATTTCATGGAGTAAGAGAATATAGTCAAAGGCTCCAGAACTATGTGATTTTTTAATTTTAAAGTTCCCTAACTTCTTCTGTAAATTTACTTAGTATGTTTGATCTATGCATAAAACATGACTAAACAAGCCCAGGATCTATATGAATCTTTGATATTTTGGCTCCATACCAGTCTCTTACAAACTTTTTGCCACTTCACTTACCAGAAGCTTCAGCCAGGGTTAATGCAGCCTATGACAGGAAAAGAGCTTACAAACATTAACAGCTATTCTATAATGATAAGACAATGAAATTAAATACCTCCAAATAACTCCACTAGATTTTTTTCCTGCCTATATAAGCTTAAAGAATTACATTAAATCCCATTTAGATAGCCCAAGTTTCAGGGGACAATTAATGACAGAAACAGTAATTACAGGAAAGGCTACCTCAAAGAGCCTGAGTTCCACATCAGTAACAAACTGTTACTGATGGATCAAGAAGATAAGGCTACCTTTACGGAAAAACGGGAAAGGGTCTAAAAACAGATATTCCTGTTAACAATGGGAAAATATCTGGAGAAAAGCCAAAGCCTCATTTATTTGTGCAGCCTTTAGGGAAGAAAGTATTGTAATGTATGGTTTCCATGTTAGGAAAATGATAAAGAAAATGAGCAACCAAGAGGCTGTTCAAACAAAAATCTGTCTTTAAAGATGGTGTATAGGATTTTTAAGATTTGCCTATGATGAAGGTTTTGTAATGCTTATGCGGATGGCTTGTGGATGTTTATAATGAGAAACACAAAAGTGTGTATTAGTATATGAAAGAGAGAGCAAGCATGATAAGGGAATCTGACTTCCTCTCACATGATTGAGCAAAGCATTGAAGGAGAAGAGATTTATCAATTTTCTGGTGACAGGACATGTAAGTGAGAAGGCTACTGGGATCTTCAGTTGGCCCAAGCCAGAGGAATTACTTTGTTTCATATAACTTTCTGAGCATTCATGTATTTGTTTCCTTGGGGGCAGAAGCTAAAACGTGTTCTGATGTGATAGTCCTTGACTTCCTGGAAGCAGGAGGTAGACAACCAGATGACAAATTGCCTCAGCACACTGGGGTGTCCAAGCCAGATACTTGACCAAAAGGCTGGTCAGGCATCGGAACAGGCTGCCCAGGGAAATGGTGGAATCACTGTACCTGGAAGTATTCAAGAACCATATAGACAAGGGTCCTTAGTAACATGGTTTAGTGGTGGACTTGGCAGTCCTGGGGTAATTGTTGGACTTGATGATCTTGAAGGTCTTTTCCAACTGAGTTGATTCTGTGATTCCTAAAATCTCCTTGGTCAGGCAATGAGTGATGTGACAAAAAAATCCCACTAGAGTTCCAAGAGGAGGATTAGGACTCAGCTCTAATGCAATTTCATCAGAGAGGCTGAGCAGCCAGAGAGCAGAAGCAGGGACAAAGAGGTAGGACATGAGTAGCAGACTGCCTAGGTCTTGTGAGGCTTCCCATGATTTGGGCAGCCCAGGGTCAGCTGAAAGTGATAAATTCAGGCACAGTTAACCATGGACCCCACCTGTACATTAACTGGTATTTTTATTATGAATAAACAATGTGTAGGCAGAACTTGATGGCAATAGCAGGTATTCACTACAGGTGGTCTCTGCTGGCTGGAGCTAGAACCGGACCTCCACATCTGCTGTGGGATGTATGTGCTCCTCACTTTTATCAAAAGATAACTTCCTGGACTCCTGAGTTAGGAGAGTCTAAGTTTTACCCTACTATAGCAATGATATTCCAAGAGTGTCAAGTCTGTAATTTAACAATAATCATGAAGCCAGTAAGTCACAGCTTTGCTTAAGTAAGACCTGGTTAGGTCACATCTCTTAAAAGTAAATAAATAGGAAAGATTAAAGTGGTTTCAGCAGTGAATGATTATCTTTGACCACACATTATCAACTAGATGGCCTTATGCCTTTAAATCTGGGATAATTATGGTTTTCTCTAACAATATCCAATTACATGACGAATAACCTTGGCGTCTAAGGCAGGAACCTCTGATATGCGTCACTTCTTACCTCAAGAAGACTGTTTATCAGAGTTATCAGTGCTGGCTGCTGAAAAATCAGCCTGCTATTGTTACATTCCCATTCAGTGCATGCTGTCTTCCAAAACATCCAAGCATCCTGACGGCTGGGAGTACTTTGACATACCCTAGTAGAGGGAACTCCTAGGGGGAATAAGCCAGCTGCATTCATTGCACTTTCTTCTTTGTAGTGTGTGATAATGTAGCTGGGGAATGCAGGGGCAGTCTCTCCTGTGAGAGACAAAGCAGTGAATACATATAGGAAATTTTCAGTGTGTATTTTTGATTTGCACTGATTTCCTTCCAGGTTCTTGTTAATGCCGGTAGTTGCAAAGTACAAAGACAGAAATGTCTTTCACTGGGAAAATAAAAAGTCTTTTATATACTGGGATCAATCACTCTCACACACAGTGAAGTGTTACATTTCTGATTAGCCTTAGATCCCATAAGCGATAAAGACTGAAAATTGTTATTAGAGCAACAGGTGTTATCATTAAAATGCTACCTAAGGATAGATTATAGGTAACACAAGTGATGTGTGTACAGTAACATCATGTACTGTGTTAGAATAAGAACAGTCTCTATAAAGCAGAAAAACAAGGACTGAATTTCATTACAGAATTGTTCAGGATATTCTTTAATAGAAATAGCTATTTGATATATTATGTATTTATTAACTTAGCTATATAATTTGCTAATTATCTGCAGATTTGCATTTAATATATTTAAATCTGGTTTGCATTTTGGGCTATTGCTTTAAAAACATCTACCATTAGAAAGAAAAATTATCTTCCCAGCCCTTTTCCAGAAAAAGAGAAGCCTTTGACTCATGGGCTAATAAAAGTTTTATTAATAATTAAAGAATGTTGATGATTAGAAGCAGCCTACAGCTGCTATGCATGAATATTACAGATGAGACCTATCAGTCACTATTTCTTACTGAATGCGAGATGATGGCATAGGTCATCAAAATGTTAAGTACTAGGACCAAAAAATGCTCCTGAAACAGGATTCAGGAATTCTAAATGAGGTTTTGTGCTTAAATCCAAGGGTAAGACCCTGAAAACTCCCACTTAGCTTTTGTATGATGTTGAAAATGCTTCAATGCTGTGCCTGGTGCAAATTTCTGGCTTTGCTTGCTTGCTTTCTAATCTTCAATCCCAGTCAATATCTAAAAGATCTGAGTGTGAGCATGCTCCAAAGCACTTCAGATTGGGACAGAGCTCTGAAGCCACTGATGCTTTTGTGTTTCCATCCTATTTGCATCCAGATATGAAGCAGTCCTCTACTGGAGTCCTCTTGTGTTCACTCAAGTTGGTATTCTTAGCATGTGCAAGGTACAAGCTACATGGTGTGGCTCATCTCAAGCTCCAGGTGACCATTGGAAAATAAGACCAGGAGAAAAAGAGATGCCTTTTCCTTATATAACAATAAAACTGTGCATGGAATTTATATAACAGTTTAGCATTTATATTGGTGTGGGGGGCAGATTAAATTTGTCTTCTGAGGAGAATGCTTCTTCTACAGCTTGTATCTCCCAGCAGAAAGCTTTGCCTGCAGAATTAGGTTTGCTGAGCAAAACCAGCCTGTGTTATGGTAAAAAAGAATTCAAGGTTTGTTGTATATGTGTGTGCAGGAGTGAAAGGGCTTTGTAGTGTAACAGTTACGATGTGCACCTAGGATGAGGGAGAACAGGGATCTTACCTGTGCTTCACAATCTGCTATTGGATTTTGTTACACAACTTTCCTGGGAACTCTTGGTTCAGAGACCACAGAGCAGGAACACTTCTCCAGTAGCAGGATTTTAATTGGAACAGATTATGCTGTAATTTAAAAATCTAGTTTATTTTTGGCTTTTGTATATAAGCCTTTTTTTAAAAAAAAATTAAACTAGCTTTACAGTAGCTCTCTGTGGTTTAACAGTTGGTCAGGTGCTTGAGAGCCAAATCAAATGCAGAAGTGAGAGTCCGCAAGTGAAATGTTTGTCATTAGTTTGTTCATATTCTTTTTCTAACTGGTTGATAAGCTATACCCAGCTGCTTTCAAAGCTCCACTGGGACTGGAGTGACTGTTTCAATACTTAACTATAGAGGACAGAATCTGCCAAATCCCTGTTCCAGTGTTGCTGCTTTATTTAGTGGATTCATATTTGAGTTCCCCCTTTAAATTGACATTTGCACTTCTGAGACTCAGACACAAATTGCTGTGATATTTTGCCTAGGAGAATGCAAATAACTTGCTGCAAAGCCTTACATTACGCACCAGCCAACACTTTAGGGTAGCTTTATGAAGACACAGAAAATGTAGACAAAAAAATACCAAAAAAGATGCACTAACTTTGGGAAATTATTATTTTTTTTTTTTTTTAGTCAAAGGGTAGCTGGTAATTGTTTGTGCACTAGCACTCATGGGAGAAAGCAGCCTGGAATGTGGGAATAGGTGTTGCATTGACCAACCTTAAATGGAGAGAGGATTACCGAAACCCTCCTTCAATCTCATCCTCTGTCCAATTAGATCCAATTTAGATCAATGTGTTGCTACACATTGTGCCAGCACTTAAAGGGAATAAAAGACCTGCTTACTTATTCTTGTAACTGGAAGTCCTTTTCTAGAGTATTGTAATAACTGCTTTTCCAAAAGAGAGGCCACAAGATAAGATCAATCAAGAAACTGGGCTTTTGGCTACAAAATATTTTTATCAAAATTTTCTGAATTCCATAGGGATTGTTTCTATTTGTTCGTGCAATTCCATTCTCATTTTCTCCTACCAAAAAAAATAATATATATATATATATAAAAAGAGAAGTCAGTTGCTCTCTGGAAGTGCTAGATTTAGAAATTTCTCTAGGGGGAATTCCACAGGGGAGCCATAGTGTCTGTCTCATTATACCATTTTCTTCTGAGCTGAGGTTATTCAGCCAAGCTGTGAGGTATCATCAGGGACTCCTGTCATATGCTGGGATAACTCAGCAAGAGACACAGTGATGCACACCCTACATAAGAAACTGAAGTGTACAGACCTTCAACAACTATGCCTGTAGAACTCCGCAGCAGCTTTTTTGAATCTAAAGCTTGTTATTGGCCAAAGGATTTTCACTAAAAATTATTGGATTTGGGTCTCAAGTTTTCATCTTTCACTGCAATGTAATTACAAGATCTAACTTCAGGAAGACAATTTTTGCCAGATGTTTCTGAAGAAACTATTTTCCAGCCAGCTTAGGTGCATACGTATTATCAGGCAAGTTTTTCAGCAGAAGAGAAGCAGGCACAGTGGCAGGAGAAATGACAGGAGCTGAATGATGGACCCTACCTATGTGAATCTGTTCTTCTGGTATAGCTCCTACTGAGGGAGTTAAATGTGCCCATAATATGAGATTCTGAAGCACATCTTGTTACTCTTGAGGCAGCTTCAGCAAGAATATAAAAACCAGATGGACAAAGGTGCTAGTAGCTTAGCAATTCCTGCAGACGATCTTTCCATGTCGAGGAAGAAGCTTTCTGGCATGACAGTGTTAGAGGGATTTATGCTGTTCTGCAGAGGGAGGGCTTGAGGCTGTACAGCTGCCAGCCTAAAAATCCTTCTAGATTTACTACTGGAAATTCACTTAAAATTAAACAGCAGCGATGCCCACCCCCCAAAAATGTTAAGAACAAATAATGTCAAGTAGGAAATGTTCAGGGTGAAGAGAGAACTGTGGTGCTTCTGATTAAAATCAAAATCAAACTCTCCCCCATCCCGTCCTAGGATTTCAGAAAGCTTTCCAGCACACATCTGCCTCCAGTTTCCTCTTTGTTTATTCTGTCATCAATTATCAAGAGACTTTTTGTTTTGTCTCAATGAGCTGCACAATTTGAAGCAACTGTGGTATCTAAGATGGTTCTGCCTAAACCAAGCACAGATTCCTTCATGGCACAGAGAAACTGGATTGGATTAAAATGAAAATATCCAAAACCAACAGTATTTTCTCTCTAAGTTGTTTTGAGGGTTATTATAATGTTATTTTTCCCCATGAAACAAATAATACACAGACATCAAAAGTCCCGAGTGTTGTTCTCAAACAACAGAAAATAAATGAGATTAGACATCATGATTTATGACGTTTCCATTCCTTCTTTTTAAGAAAAGGGAAATATGTTAATAATTAAAGTCACATGAACTCAGATTCTTTTGGCTTCTAAAATATTATGACATGCACTTGCCTTAAAGAGCCCTCTAGGACAAATGACAGCCATTGAACTTGTGCCTTGGAAGTGGTAGCTCCCTGGACATATTATTACCTCTGTTTAAACCAGTGGATTAGTGCTTGTTATGCTCTTTGCTGATAGCAAGAAATTACAATGGAGCATCTGCCATTCATCTTCCCTTTCCAACAGAGTTCTGACAGTGATTGCTACTGTAACATCAGGTAGCTACTAACCGGGACCACAAATAATTTATGCTAGGCCTTACCTTACTTTCACATCCTCAAAACTCCTTCCATTGAGAAGTCTTGTGGTGATTTTAATTGGCTGGGGACATTGGCAATGCTGGTTGATGTTTCCATCAAAGCAAAGCAAAAGTATACCAGTTTAACAATGATGTTGTTGTACGGCAGATACTCACCCATGCCTATAAATATAAAATACTGGAAACCAATTCATAAAGAAATTATTTGTTTATTACACTACCTCCAAATGGAGAAGCCACTTCTAGGCAACTAGTCCTTACTTTCTTCTAAGAAGTTTCTATTAATAAAGTATATGATGGTAGTATTTCTGAGTTCCTTTCATTAGCAGTATTTGTTATAAACCAAAAAGATATTACAATATTAATTTGTCTTGTATATGCATGAATAAAATATGAGGATCTCACTGTTTTATGTCAATAAGAAAAGCTGTAGGATATAAATAATTCCTTTGAATTAAGTGTTAAATTAAATTTGCTCTGTATTAATCTATAAATTTAGTGTGGAATCCTGACCTAGAGTTGAAAGTTAATTTAAGTTTCAAAAAGGATAATATTTCACATTTGAATAAATCACTTTTGCCATTTCCTACAAATGTGTCTTCATTTCAGAGTATGGGACCAACATATGATAAAGTTTTAGGTTGCATGCACAGATTGATGGCATGTGTACCGGAAATAGGAAAACAATATCCAGGAAAACACACACAACCTGTCATAATCTACAATTGATTACATCCTAAACATCCTCAGTTAAACCTTAAGCAAAGTTTGCAGGAACTTGGGTTTGCGTCTCAAAACTATACTCCTGATCTGAGCTGAAACAGTAATGTATACACAGACTATATAAGGAAAGGCTGTAAAGTTCCCTCCTTAAAAAAATTATCATGGGATAAAATTTTTATTTAAGATGTTATTAAAATAAAAAACAGACTTCACATATTAATGGCTGAATTTACGTTTCATATCCAAATAGTTCTACCCACAGGACAGCGTGATCATCAGGCCAATCTGGACTGCTTAAGGGCCTGAAAAATCTTTTATCATGCTTTAAAATACTTTATTTAACTAAAATTGAGGAGCTATTCAGATGTCAGAATAGGTCCTGCAGCTATGTCACAGGGTGAGAGAGAGAAAAATTAAGAATTCACAAAGGCAACAAGGAAAAGAATTCAAATAATGAATACAATGTGCTATCTACACTAATGCAAATATGCTGAAAACTTAAAAATAGCATGTATATTAAAACCAATAAAGTATCTTATAGATAAGGTTGATCAGCTGGGTTTTCTATTAACCTTAAAGTTTAGAGCTTTGAACACTGGAAAAAAAATGTCTGTACTCCAGGAGCAACTACTCACATCCACACTTCAGCTTTTTTAGCAGTGAATGAGGAGAAACAGGCAGTCTCTTAATAGGATTCCTCAGATTAGTTTTAAATGTCTGTTTTGCAGTGAGCTGAGTCTGAAGGAAGTACCTTTTTCTCACTCTTTTCAACTACAAGAGGGAAGATGAGATGATGGATGTGGATTTAAAAAATAGTTTTTTTATAGATGTTTACAAACATTCTGTCAAATTAATTGCATCCCAGCTATCTTCAGCATTATCTCATCTGTAGAGTGAGATGGATGCCCTATAAGGGAGATCCAGTAGGAGCACACTCTGAACTTTTCTGTAAGAAATACAGTAATATCTTGAAATGGCTATTTTTGATTCAGAAATTCTGTTTCTTTTTGCCAAGTTGAGTTCCTGTCATTTACTACCAATATTCACACTCCATAATTTTGTAAGCCCAGAGAAGCAAGTATTTGGATCAGATCGGGCTTGAGCATGCACTGTTCTAGATACTGTGACTGACCCTGGCACAGGAACATGCTTCAGCCTACACATATTTTGGCTTCAGTGAGAACATGTAAATACATGGTTAAGCAGTTTAATGATGAAGGGATGATCTAAGAGATCAACTTAGTGCTTTAAGAAGCATGAGATGTACAAGAAAACAACAGATTATCATTAGAAATTGTAATTTATATAAAAAAAAAAAGAAATAAAAAAAGAAAAGGAAGCTGAAGCCACCAAGGAAAGTTAGCTACCCAGGTAGCAAGGCCAAAGAGCAGCAGGTATTTGATTTTGTGGGGTTTTCTTTTTTATACTAAATGTAAAATTACAACCGACATTTCAGAACAGCAAAATTTTTTATCTCCGGGAAATTATGACAATCCTTTGAGACATTCTTTACAAGACAGAGCAGAGAAGCATATAGGAAAATGGTTTCTTAAGCTTAGAAATTTATGAACTTTTACAGATGGGAACTGAGTGCTTGAAAGCATACAAATTCCATGGCTTTCTCAGACATATCACTCTTACTGAGTAGCTACACAGTTATCCATAGGAAATTGCATAGGCTGTGAAATTGCAAGGTATCACCAAGTGATAATTAAAGAAACAAAGATTAATCCCTAGACATGAACTCAAACCAGGGAATATAAATTTAAACTATTAAAATCTAACTTTTGAAATTTTAAATCTGGAGATTTTATTATGCTATCAAGAAGGGATGACTGACTGCAATACTGTGGATAACTCTTCTCCAATTTGTCCAATTAATAGATCTAATACTTCATCCTTTCCCCCCTTCCCATTTTTGAAAGAACATTATTACAGCAGTATGGTTAGTCACAGCAGTTTTCTGTACAGCAAGTGCTTTGGGTGAACACATTCCACTCAAAACAGTTTGGACACAGAAAATAGGAAATTATGTGAATATAGTCCATGTTTAGGCACAAGGTTGGGCACGAGTTAAAATCAGACTGTGAGGAAAAGTGAAAATGTGCCTGGATAGGCACTTGAAATCTTTTTTTCCAACAGGGGATCAGAAACAGATCATGTGACAAAAACATTTAATAAGGTATGAGATCTTGATTGAACAGACAGAACCTAACCCCAACCTGTGTTGTCTTTAGTGTGGTAGGCAAGAAAAAAGTGGATGCTGTGGGTTTTAACTACTTCAGGGTGATGAAAGCACAGAAATCAATGTTTAAACTTTCATCAGATTATTAAATGGACAGCAGAATGCAATCCTTCTGTCTGCAGTATGCTTTGGGTAAAAAGGGAGGTACTTAACTTTGCACTACTTTGGACTTAAAATCTATGCTTTTTCTAAATGTGATATGCAGTGAGATTCTCAGCCAAGTCAAAAAGCCTTGTTGATAGAAAGAGAAGCTGAAGACTCAGGGGCTTGGGGTATTTTTAGCTGGGGAGAGGAGGAGTTTGTAATAATCTCTCGAGTTTTGGTATATAAACTAGATCCTGTGGTCCCAATTAATGGCTTTTGTAATTGTGGGTGACACATTAACTCTCCTTTCTACAGAAAGCTATCATGGTGTGTTTACAACATATAGATGGTTTCAAATCATAGAATCATAGGATCATAGACTAGTTCTGGTTGGAAAGGACCTTAAGATCATCTAGTTCCAACCTCCCTGCCATGGGCAGGGACATCTCACACTAAACTATGCCACCCAAGGCTTCCTCCAACCTGGCCTTGAACACTGCCAGGGATGAAGCATTCACAACCTCACTGGGCAACCCATTCCAACAGCTCCATGTCCTTTTTATGTTGAGCACACCAGAACTGCACACAATACTCCAGGTGAGGTCTCACAAGAGCAGAGTAGAGGGGCAGGATCACCTCATTCAACCTGCTGGTCACACTCCTTTTGGCTTTCTGGGCTGCAAGCGCACACTGCAGTTGGCTCATGTTCATTTTCTCATCAACCACCATCCCCAAGTCCTTCTCCACAGGGCTGCTCTCAATCTCCTCTTTGCCCAACCTGTAGCTGTGCCTGGGATTGCTCTGACCCAGGTGTAGGACCTTGCACTTGGCATGGTTAAACTTCATGAGGTTGGCATCAGCCCACCTCACAAGCGTGTCAGGGTCCCTCTGGATGGCATTCCTTCCCTCTAGCATATCCGCTGAACCACATAGTTTGGTGTCATCGGCAAACTTGCTGAGGGCGCACTCAATCCCACTGTCCATGTCAGTGACAAAGATGTTGAACAAGACTGGTCCCAACACTGATCCCTGAGGGACACCACTCGTTACTGGTCTCCAGCTGGACATTGAGCCATTGACCACAACTCTTTGCGTGCGGCCATCTAGACAGTTCTTTATCCACCAAGTGGTCCATCTAAATCCTCATTATTGAGTTCCCTCCAACTCTCCTGATGCCCCCATTTCTTTTCTGCATCAAGGTCAGACATAGGATAATGCAATATATGTTTCAAATTAATGTTTAAGTGATAGGAAAGAAGCAACCAGAAATTACATTTAGAAAAATGTTTTATATGCCTACTCAAAATGCAAGGCCAGCTTGTGTCTCCTTCTGCACCCTTCTGAAAGATAGAATACTGCTAGACAAGTGGTTTCAGTCTGACCTGATTTACAGGACAGAACTGGATAAACAGGTGTCACTGTCACTCAGCTACCAGGCTACATAATTACCTAAAATAGTAATTAAATCAAAATTACTACAATAAGATGGCATTAGAGAGCTACTCTTTAAAATACACTAAGGGCATCAGAATCTTCAATTTATTTTATCTTTTTTTATAGTTTCTGAACTGAATTGATTAGTCATGAAACTAGAAGATGGATTTGATATGTACATTCCTTATGGTTTGGGGCTCATGCTAGTAAAAAAAAAAGAATTCCTATTTATTTAGCATGAAATAGTAACACAGTGATGAAGTGGCATAGTGACGTGTACACTGCAAACTTCTTGACAAAGAAGTCTCTGTTGCTGCCTCGTGCCCACCGGTTTTCCACTTTCTGTCTCCGAGCTGCACTCAAATAAATGTAGGCAGCCTGGCATCTTGACTGGGGCCTTCCAAATAAAACATGCAGCTATGCAACAAGTCTTTAGCCTTCTTTGTATACTATAGTGAACTAATCATGAGCATTCTTGAAGAAAGCAGGTGAGATTTAAAAGGTATTGTGCTTCAGAAAGAGACAGTCAAATGAGGGAGGAGGTCCTAAGTGATGTGAAGGAGCACTAAGCCCCTATTTTGATGGTAGTAAGGTCACAGAGATACAATATTTTTAATGTGATTACAAGTACAGTTGCAATATCAGGAGTTAAGTCTGATTTTTTTATTGTGTTAATACACATGAATGATATTTTAGGAAAAAAAAAAAAAAAAAAAAAAAAAAACAAAA
>NDXB01001912.1:0-39476 GCA_002631895.1 Agapornis roseicollis
CACAGCTACAGGTTGGGCAGAGAAGAGATTGAGAGCAGCTCTGCGGAGAAGGACTTGGGGGTGGTGGTCAATGAGAACATGAACATGAGCCGAATTCAGTGTGGGCTTGCAGCCCAGAAAACCAATCGTATCCTGGGCTGCATCAAAAGGAGCGTGACCAGCAGGTCAAAGGAGGTGATCCTGCCCCTCTACTCTGCTCTTGTGAGACATCACCTGCAGTATTGTGTGCAGTTCTGGTGTCCTCAACATAAAAAGGACATGGAACTGTTGGAACAAGTCCAGGGAAAGGCCAAGAGGATGATCAGGGGACTGGAGCACCTCCTGTATGAAGACAGGCTGAGAAAGTTTTGACTGTTTACCCTGGAGAAGAGAAGGCTGCGTGGAGACCTCACAGCAGCCTTCCAGTATCTGAAGGGGGCCTATAGGGATGCTGGGGAGGGACTCTTGATTAGGGACTGTAGTGACAGGACAAGGGGTAACAGGTTCAAACTTGAACAGGAGAGGTTTAGATTGGATCTAAGGAAGAAATTCTTTCCTGTTAGGGTGGTGAGATGCTGGAATGGGTTGCCCAAGGAAGTTGTGAGTGCTCCATCCGTGGCAGTGTTCAAGGCCAGGTTGGATGAAGCCTTGTGTGGCATGGTTTAGTGTGGGGTGTCCCTGCTTATGGCAGGGGGCTTGGAACTAGATTATGTTAAGGTCCTTTCCAACCCTAACTATTCTATGATTCTATGATTCTATTAATGCAAGGTGTATTAAACAAAGACAGGAAATTAATTAATGACAGAGCAGGAAGAGATAACAGTGACCTGCAGTGTTTTACTGTACAAGTGGTACAGGAAGGTGCCTCTCAATTTCTCAGGTCCATATGTCAATAGCAAGTAACAATTAACAACATTGATTTTTGGTCAGTCCTCAAAAATTCAAGGATTTATGAATTTTAAAAATTGAATGAAAAAACATATCAGGTAAATGTGTACGGCAGAATATAAAACTAGAATGGTAAGAAATAAAAGGCATCACAGGAATCACCACAAGAAAAGTGAAAGAAGAATGAATCTCCCTACCTCCCAGGGAACTTTGTCAACTGCACTGACTGTTTCAGCCTAGCTCAGATGATGAATGTGTCTGTAAACTGCATATCCTGGTCGCTACCCACTGACAATTCTGGAATTTTAAGAATAAATTATGGCTGTGTCCAACCTCCTTCTCCCTATATCTGTAGAAAGCAGGGAAAGAGAAAAGCTTCTTCGCACATTCTGCTGGAGAAAAACACACTAGGATGACCTGAATGGAGCCTGCCTGAGCAAAGGAGACCCAAAGAGCTCATTTAGTCATCCAAATAAAACTTGCAAGAATCTACCCTGTCTTCTTTAACTACATCAGGGGAAAATACACACAGGAAAAGAGCTGAAAAATATACATATACACAAATCAATACATATACGCTAGCTACAAAATAAATTCAGCCTGGAATTTATAATATCTAATTATCAGACCAGATCTGAGGATTGATATTTTCTAGCTGACATCTGGAAGCCTTGTGACAGAGATTTGAATAGATACATGTATGTGCACGAAAAACATCACGGCTCCTAACACATCTGAAAATACTGAGTCCTCCTCTGCAGCTGAATACTGAAAAATGCGATTTTTAACCAGTTCCTAAAAGCACCATCTGAATATCAAAAAGTTAGAGCAACAGAATGGCCAGACCCTTACATTTTACTCTTCCATAACTACATAAGCAGCCCGAAGTACACTGGGAACATCACTAACTCACCAAATATTTAGATTGAGCTTTTCAGGTCAGGTAATTAACACTGCACAGATCTGAATCAGGCTATAGCATGCAAGAGGAGGAGGACAGACAGCACATGGGCAGCACCAAGAGAATTACATGGTTACTCAATTTAGATATAAATATTCTTCTGATTCAGATGTATGATCATCTTTTCATTGTTGCTTCTTTGAGGTGCAAGCACACAAATTCCTGGAGAGATATTTTTCTCAGTTATCTTTATTACTTGGTACCATCACAATACACAAATTAGCTATAATGCAAATTATATCCCACCAATATATAAAAGTAGGAATTTTATCCAGGAACCATTATTTGACAGATACATTTCAAAATAAAAATTAAATTTATTTGTGTATGTCTGCATGTATACACATATATAAGGTTTTCTTTCAAATAAATACTGAAAAGATCAGCAAGTAATTCAACTGCTATACAGTGGGAGCTACTCTAGAAAGATATAGTCATATAAAAAGCAGAAGCAGACAGCATTCACATTAAGCACTGGAGTTTATGACACCAGCTGTCATTTGGAAGAGGCACATCAGCTTTCCAGGGACTAGAAGAACTCCAGCCCTGCTTTTGTAGGCAGTTGTCAACACATCTGTTTGAACCACCTGACTCTGCAAGCCTGCACATGGCTCTCCAAGACAGCTTTCACGTAAGGCTGCTGTTGTAGATCTGCCTGCCTTTGGGTGAAAGGTAAGGTAAAAAGCCAGAAAGAGCTTGCTCCTTAATGGTGAAGATTCTGCCAAAACTGGTTTTGCACAAAGCACTGACCAGAGCTGACAAAACACCTCCAGCTGGGAGAAACAGCACTGTAGCTAGTTCCCAGATACATTCACTGTTCCACTACTTTAACTTACCTTTCCCTGTGCTTGCACTGATCCAGCCAGATCAAAAGCTAGTGTTAGCATCATTTTAACTGAACGTTTGATTCATAAAGGTACACTGGGTACCTCAAACTTGTATTTCATGCTGGTTCCATGACACAGCCACTGGCTTTTTTCTTCTACTTTTTTGCCAGGGAGAGGATGTCAATGTTGGTTTTGTCTGGAAGCAGGAAGGTGTTGAATCCAGTGGCTCTCCAGCATTCTGTGTCACAGTCACAATACAGTCAGGCCATATCCTATTTTTCATAGACTTGAATCTTGCACGTCTGGCTTCAAAACTGCCCACTTTAAAAGTGACCAACAGAACAATGTGCCTACTAAACATAGTGTGACCTGACAGGGAAAGACTTTGTGGGAACTAGACTATATTAATTTGACAGAGAAGAATCTAGATACACAGTGGCTTCATCTGTGCACAAAACTCAGCTGTAATTTGCATAGCTACCCAGAACACATTTCCAAAGTCTGGATCTTGAGATCTTGACCACACAGGTGGTCAGTGCTACCAGCAACACTTGCTCCTGTGAGCCCACCCAGGCTCATGCCCCACATGCTTTAGCCAATGACACACTGAAGAAGCAAACACAGGAAGAAAGATTTCTTTTCTGCAAGCAGAGATGCAAGGTCTTCACCTATTCACTTACTGCAGACTCCTCAGGCTGGTTTAATACGAAATAATTTGAGGGAGCTGTATTACGTGATTTACACACAAAGAGAAGAGACCACCTCTCACGTAGTGTGAAGAGCTCACAGCTCCCTCTACTATCCAGACAGAATCTACACATCTCCCTAAAAGCAGAGAGCATGCAGTTTCCAAAGGTGACTAAATAGCAGCATCATTTAAGGTACCTCTCAGCTACTAAACTGACATGTCAGCAAAGTTTTGAAAATTTACATACTAAGGGTTTTTATATAATTTGCTGACATTTATTGAGAAACGCACATACAGGAGAAACATGCTAATTCAGCATACACGTTTCTTCATTTCTGACTTCTCACACATGGAAACCTAACGCTATCTTTAGTTATTCAAGGAATTTCTATGTGAAAAACCACAGATTTTTTTCCTAGGAACTCAACACTCGCATAGTACAACGAATAAAAGGCGTGCACACAGGCACACACCAGAGCCACAAAGCGCCATGCTCAACTGATCTAGTTTTTGGTGTGCAGAATGCAGCCATTGCATCACATGGCTCCTTTACTAGCCAAATGGGCATTTTCAGGTTATGAGTCATTCTGTCTTGGCATAAAGGTAAGAAAGAAAAAAACGGGTTCTTCAAGGGTGTGATTCATCTGTCCTGTTTCTCCCCATTCCCCACACAGGGAGTCTTGGGTGACTAACTCAGATGTAGACGTCTACATTTTGCCATATGAATCCCACTCACAGTCTGTAATTTCCTGAGATATCATACAAGAGCATGAGATTTCAAAACTGAAGAAGGGAGGTAACGGAGATGATTCCCCTATCCTCTTATATCTGTTGCTCTTATATTGTGTGTGGTCGCTAGAGAGATCTGACAACATACCTTGAATTGTAAGACTATCAAAATATTTTCCAAGTACTACTTTTTTCTAATACTCAAGATGAAAGTCATTACAAAGCCAAGAAGAAGCTCACAATGAATATCACACTTTCAAAGAAGGAAGGAGTCAGGTGAAATGATAATTCAATTGACTAGGTGAAAATTGGTCCAAGGGAAAGAAATCAGCAATTCGCAAGGTCTGGGTATCTCAGAGGACAACCCAGATTCAGGCAATACGAAAAGAAAAAGACAAACAACCAGAACTAATCAAATTTTCCTAAATTGATTACTAAAAACAAAGGAAGAAGTAGGGGTCCCTGTAACTGCTCTGAATATTAATTCGAAAACTGCAGTGTCCAAATGACCCACAGGACAGATAAGGCGGAATTTTCTCTGGTTCTGGAAAACATTTGGTAGGATTTTTAATCCTCCCGGGAGGCAGCAGCAAAGGGGGGAAGAAAGAGAAGCCACTCTTTCCTTTACCTAGAGATGAGAGGAAAAAATAGCACAAGGTGATGTGTTAGGAAAAGAAGGAGCATGTAGCAGTTCAATGGAAGTTGTGATTCATCAGATTTCTTATTTACAGTGGGGAAAAAATGTTCTAATCCTGCTACCCAGAAAGTGGTCACTCTAGAAGTAGAGGCAAGGTCCACCTGAGCAGCTTCAGCTACAGGAATTTAAATGTCACTCTTCCTTCTAATTTGTTTCTTGTGGCTTTGACACCTTTCTCTTGTAATTTCCACTTTTTTGAGCAAAAGCACAACTACTTGCTTTTTTGAAACATTCACTGTTTTTGCTCAGTGTACTATGTCTACCCAGACGATGAATACTGAACTTAACACTTTCACAGAGGCATAAAATCCAACTAAAGCAGTGCTGTACACAGACATCTTTGAAGTCTTTAAAAACAAAGACAAATCTCAGGATCCCAAGCAATGGGATGCCTTCCTCAATAACCTGCGAGGTTCTGTTTGAGGAAAGGTGTCAGATGAAAGCAGAAATCCCTCTGAGTGGGTATTTTCATTGTTCCCCTGAGAAGAGGCTGACAACAAACAAGCCTATGACTTTGGGAAAACTTTTGTCAGAAAGACTTAATGGAATTACCACACTGTATTAGGTATTACTACATTATCTACAAATACACTTTACAGAAGTACTGGATCAACACTACAGTCCACTTACACAAATCTTGCCTGGAATCTCTGGAACACAATACATCTCTACTTTTCTTTTAAGACATTGATTTGAGCTGCTTTACGCTTTTTTGAAGTTTTGTCATTAATCTTGCAAGGATTTCCAGAGACATTTCCATGTTAACATACTTGTCTACTTGTCTTTTAGAAGTGAAGCACGAGGAAATTTCCATTTTTAGAAGATTTTCTTTCTTCACAACCACAAGCAACATATTCCCTCTATTAAAATACTTTAAAGACTTATTTTCTTCCAATACACACTAATGCATTTAGGTCCCAAACCTGTAATAAGCACAGATGCAGGGGTCTGCCCACACACAGCAGGAAAAGGGCCATAATTCTGACTCATCTGGTAATTTATGCTTCTATACTGGTGTTGGAATAACGTTAATATTGCATGAAAATATTTCTATAACACTTAAAATATTTGTCAAAAAATAGTATTCAGAGATTGTCAAATTGCCACCATGATTCTTACATGATCAGAACATCTCATCCTCCAGCAGGTTGCACTGGCAAGGGCATATCAGAACCAACACACATGCTTTGGTATATCCACTGTTCACAATGACCTGAGCCATCAACAGAGCTTGAAGGAGCAAGGGGAGAATATGCCAGCACATAAAAATACCCAACGCAGGTGCTGTGAAAGCTTCCAGATTCTGTGGTGTAAAATGCCTTGCCTGCTGCCAATCATACACTTACCAGAACGTCTTTGTTAAGGGCTGACACTGCTGTGTCTTGTTAAAGCAGTCATCTCATGTTCCTATCTCTTTTTAACAAATGCAAAATAAGATAGCCAAGACTCTCAGAAAGTGTATAACAAGTTAAAACTCATTAAATTGACACTGGCTTATATGCAGCAATAATTGTATAGGCCAGGTCTAATGTAGACAGACAATAGGTCACGTATAGAATAAGCAGATGGAGTCTTACATTTCTCTATATATGTACACCTCATCTTAGCTAGGATAGACTAAAAATTTGAGACCAGAACTGAAAGTTCTGGATAGGATTCCTAAAATTTCATTTAATCAATTTGTTTAATAAAAAATACCCTCCCCTTCTCTTTCTTTTTAAAAACTGTAGCATGCAGCATTGATGAAATATAAAACATAGACAGCAGATTTGTAATTTTGACTTGGATGCACACAGCCAATTTTATGCAAGTTTTGCCACAGTTTGATTTCCTTTTGTTTAGAAAAAACTACTTTGCTTTTCCATGCTTGTATTTCAAGTGTCTTTGTCCTCGATCATTAAGTAGACCAGGGGTTACGTTACTGAAATGTAGCTCCTAAATTCTCAGTAAGCGTGGACGGAATTTGCTATGATGCATTTCGCTTTCTTCTATGCCAAGAAGACATGAAAAGAAGATTCCTAGATTTTAAAAAAAGCCCACAGAGTGGTTTGAAATAGAACTGCTGCTCTGAATGACTGAGATGAGATTTTAAAAGAAACTCTAACATACTATATATGACTATATAAATGACTGCATAAAAAGTTTAAACAGATGTAAGTATGAAAGACATGAATGTACGTGTGAACACATGCATTAACACATGTGTATGGCAGATGTGAGAAGATGTATGTACTTATATACATATATTTGCTACTGGATAAAACAAGGGAACAAAGTAATGCAGGTACAATTCCCAAGTCCTTGACATCTCTTCTTGGAAAGGTCAGATCGTTCAACTCCTCTAGATCCTTTCCAAGTTTTGCTATTATGGGTTAATGTCACTCAAGCCCTAAGCCAAACAAAAACACCTGGTGCTTGTTTAAGTTTTTACTAAATGATTAAAAAGCCTGCTCCGATTCATTCTTTCCTGTATGAATTAAAAATAAACTTTAAAAAACCCACACCCTACACTCATTCCTAGGTCCGAGTTGTGGCCTTTGGATGTGCAAACACGAGCATTGCAATTATGCTCTTGAGGGTCTGTGTTCCTGTGGAGCTGTGATGTGAGAAGGAAGGGGGAGAAAAGTACCAACAGACTCATCATTCTTAAGCTAGAGGATGAGAAGTGGCAGGTAGAGTTGATTAGTTCTTCAATCACTCAAAGTCATTACTGCATTAAATTAAGATTGCTTGAAGGCACATAGAGCAATTTACCTGGCACAAAATAAAGGAATTAACAAAACTGCATGTGAAGAAACCATTATCTGATACCTTGTCGCAACACTTCACACTTCCTTAGCATCATTTATCCAAGAATCTCAAAGCATTTGGAGGCCATAATCTTCTAAAGAAGAGTCCCAAATTTCCTCAGAGTTTACCACTCTCACAAATTTATGTCTACCTCTCACTGAAGGTATCTGTGAGGTCTTTTGAGATACAGTCCACTGCTGCATTCACAAGTCTGAAGGTCTGAGAAGAGACCTGCAGGCACAAGTCCATGCACAGCTGGAAAGAACTCCTGGAGGCACACTGGACCCAAAGAGTACAAGCAGGGCATTCACACCACCACATCTCCAGGTATACTTGCATAGGTCTTCTGGCACTTGACAGGAAAAACACCTGAGATCTCTCTGCAGATGGCTGCATTTGAGAAGTCTTTTTCGAAAGGGCGGATACACCCACCCACTATGCTTTTCTCATCCACAAATGTGCATCTTCAGACCACTCTGTTCCTTCTCATTTCCTGCAAAGAAGTTTGTCCTTTCCCTTCCACAGTATACCATGAGATGAAATTGTTCAAAACTAAGAAAATACATAAGACAAAGCACATTTGCCACAATGTTAGCAAATCAAAACAGCAGTCTCCACCACTATGAGACACATTAACGGATTCAGAAATGTAAAAGACATGGTCCTATGAAGAAAAACACTCCTCCACAGAGTGAAGGCAGGGAACTACATGCAGAGGATTTAATTTTGCACAATTTTAACTACTGGCATTTCATTTCCAACACACAGCTTCCTTGGTAAAACATGAAATCCTCAGGGCTCAACACTGCAGAGTACTTGGGGTGGTGGCAGCTCTGTAGTTCTGAGTGTCCATGCTATGTCTGAAGGGTTGATTGCAGTATCTGAAACAGCCCAGAACCACACAAGGTTTCTGAAAAGGTTTATTAATTCCCTCCCCTTTTATATGCAAATTTTCTGTGCATCACAGAATCTCATCCAATGACTTAATTTCACACACACTTCTGAACTGGTTTGTAACAAATACACCAGTGTATACACTAACACGTATACACACTTGATAAAACACATTTAAACATACCACAGAAAGACCACATAAATTGTTAGTAAGGAGTGGCCAAGACCATCATCTGTGGTGTCATATATCCTGCTTTCCAAAACTATTTCTACGCTTTCTGGTTCTTTTATTGTCATTAAAGATTGGTTTACAAATTCCGTATTTATTTCACTAGAAATAAAATACATTTTATTGTCTTTAGAAAAGGGAATGTTTTGAGGAATTCAAAGACACAGTTGTTATACATGTGTTAAACATGCATACATGCAGTTAAAACAGAAAGATGCGTGCTATTAAAACATGTATGGTGTTATCTGAGTGGCCAAAGGTAGGGTATGAGTGGAGCAAGGATGAGTCTCACAAACTGCTTTCACAGTCTTCAAGAGACTGCTCCTCAGAGGAGCTGGGACTACATGAACAGAAGCAGAAATTGTTAGGACCTGAGGTGTGCTGAGGCTGTGGAGGAGAGAGAACGTAAAGCTGGCAGTGAAGCAAATGGGGAAGAAGAAGAGCTCAGAGCGGACACAGAACAAAAGATGGGGTTAGACAACAGATGGAAAGCAGGAGTACAGCAGGGCTTTTATCTGTGCCACAAACCAGTTAGAATACAATACTACTTGCTATAAAATCATATATATGTATATTTTATCTATGATATGTTATATATATGCACACATATGCTCAGAAAAAAAAAATGTTTATAAGCATTTATAAGTATTTAAACAATACATGGATGAAGTTTTTCCCATCCCTCTGTTCCCTCAGCCACATCAGCAAGATACATTACTGAAACAAGCTTCCACTCAAACATGTTCACCTGCAAGCAAACGCTCTCCTCGCTGTACCTTCTGGACTTAGAGATTCAGGACACTCCTATGCATGGTTTGCATGCCTGCCTACAGGAAAACTTGGTGCTGAATTAGAAAGCACAGGGAATTTCTGAACAAACAGCACACTAAAATATAGAGGAAATTGTGAAGGCCTCCATCTAGCACTTCTTAAAATGCTAGCGTTTTTATATGAATCTTCAACTTAAATAGCCCAATATAAGAGAAAAAAAAACCTGGACAGGAGCTATTAAAAGGCCCAAACTGTTCCCATTTCCATAACAGTCCTCATCCCCTCACTAGCACATCAACTAGTCTTATCTCTGCCTCTTATGCTTGTAAAAATTATGCAAACAGTAATGGAACAAGTGACTAGGAGATTATAAAATCCAATTTTCCTGCTCCTAGTACAGATTTCCAATACACCAAAACACCCACCTATGCTATCTTACTCACTGCAGGAAACCCCATGTGTTAGCTTCTACAAATGTATTTAAGAAGACAAACTTGAACATCTAAACACACTTAACACAAACTTAAACCACCATATACCATTCAAGACTAGGAGATCAATAATTACAGTCATAAGGTTCTGCTTTATCACCACACCGTGCTTTAAAAGAAATAAATAAAATTAATTTCTAGTATTATCTTATGTTTCAGGTATCATATTTATGCTAAAACCTCTGTAGTTACTAAGCCATCAACACATCAACATACAGCCAATGCTTCATTTTCACTGTAGAATAAAGAGGGGGAAAGTGTGAGTGTCATAAATCAACACTGGAGGCAATAATGAAGGACTAAAGGCAATGAGAACTCACTGGGGCCTATAAAAGTCCACTGCCAGAGTCACAAATTCATATCTTTCTCACAGTTAAAATATTTTGCCTAAGAAATGCTTCTATTACTCTTTCATATATTCTTCTGTTCCTTTGGGCATTAATTTCTCTGGGAATTGCCAAATAACCCCTTAAAAAGCTGACACAGTTCTGGAGCTCATTACGAAAGCTCTAAGACACTCCAGTTCTTTAACCGTTAAAATGAGGCAGTCAAAAGCTGCCGCTATTGCCAAAATACACCAGTATATAAAAATTATATATACACATTCTCAGCAAAGTGCAACTTCATATGAATTTGTTAATCAGCAGCATGCCCTCCATGACCAGGTTAAATAGGAAAATGAAGAAAAACCCTTTGTATGTGTCGAACACACACCTGGTATATTAAGGCTATCCCTGGCTATGAGGATGGAAGTTTTGCGGGTGCCGCATCTTAAACTACTCAAAATATGTTACTTGTTAGGACCTGTGGTCTCTAAAACAGCCATTAATTTTCCAGTAGCACCCTGTACGTGAGGGTACAACAGACTGGCACTGCTGTACTTGGACACAAAACTGTATTTTGGAGTTTGTACTTTATTATACACTAAATCAAGGTTTATGGTGCCTAATTAAGGGCCAAATAAGGTCTAGAAAGTATCAAAAATTTTCATTCTAACATAATTTGAATTCTACGTTAGCAAGAATATGATTTAAATACAGCTTTACATTAACTAGCAAGGCCCACAGAAAATGAATATTAAAAAAAATCAGAAGATCCCTTTGAAGAACTATTTTAGTTTCGTTTTATATGCAGACAAAAAAGATTTTCATATTAAAAGCCTCATGAAGAAGTGTGGCCTTGGTTTCAAGCTTTCAATGAACTAAAACAATAGAGAAAATTAACAGAAGACGTAAATAGGATTTTTTTTAAATCTCCTTTGTTAAAGTTGGAGCTGCATTTATTCTTGGTGTTATCAGCAAATCCTATTCTGGCAAAAAAATAAAACAGATTAAAATCAACTCTTTTCCGTATATTGGTTACATTGGTTTATATAGAAATCTGACAAAAAGAGTCTGTAATAAACAAAACCATGTGCTTAGAGAGGGGATTTTCAAAGGGAGGATGGAATAAAGGACTCCTGTATCACAAGAACTATACAGCCACCTTGACCAGCAGGGACAGAAGCTTTTCTGACGTGTTCTTTTTTCTGAAGGTAGAACCCCCAGAGGCAAATTCATGAACACTCAACCAGATCAACAGGGATTTCCATGCAAAAAAACACCAGCAGGTATTTCCTCTTTTTTTTTAACAATTAGGCCTTGAGTGACAGTATAAATGTAACTTAGAAGAAAACAAAATATCATGGTGTACAGTATTAAGATTGCATAATCACATAAGAAATAAAAACTTACCTTTAAAGTAATACACAGTGAAAATCTGCCTTGTTTACACAATGCAAAGATGGCCAAAGACCAGTACATGGGTTAACAGCTCAATGTTTGCCTCCATCTTTCATAATAAAATAAGAGTGGGTCATATTTGAACAACCTATTCATTCCCATCTTAATATCTTTCTCAATGATCTGGATAAGGGGATTGAGCACACTCAACATCTGCAGATGACACCAAGTTGGGAGTAAGTGTTGGTGCGCTGAAGGATAGGAAGGATCTGCAGAGGGATCTGGACAAGCTGGATCGAAGGTTTGGGGGCAGTGGTATGGGATTCAACACAACAAAGTGCCAGGTCCTGCATTTGAGCCACAACAACTCCATACAATGGTACCGGCTTGGGAAAGAGTAGATGGAAAGCTGGAAAGGACCTGGGAGCGTTGATTGATGGCCAGCTGAACAGTGTGCCTAGATGGCCAAAAAGGCCAACAGCATCCTGGCTTGTATCAGCAACAGCAGGGCTAGCGAAGCTATCATCTGTCTGTCTTTGGCACTGGTGAGGCTGTACCTCGAATACTGTGTTAAGTTTTAGGCCCCTCACTGCAAGACAGGCATTGAGGTGCTGGAGTGGGTCCAGAGAAGGGCAACAAAGCTGGCAAAAGGTCTGTAGGACAAATCTTATGAGGAGTGGCTGGGGGAGCCAGGATTGTTCAGTCTGGAGAAAAGGAGGCTCAGAGAAGAGGGTCCTTACTGCTCCCTACAACTACCTGAAAGTTATAGTGAGGTGGGTGTTAGTCTCTTCCCATGTAACAAGAGATAGGACAATAGGAAATGGCTTCAAGTTGCACCAGGTGAGGTTTAGATTGGATAGTAGGAAAAAATTCTTCATTGAAAGGGTAGTCATGCACTGGAACAGGCTGCCCAGGGAAGTCTTGGAGTCACCATCCCTGGAGGTATCTAACAGATGTGTACATGTGGCACTTAGGGATGTGCCTAAACCTAGGTTTAGTGGTGGACTTGATAGTGTTGGTCTTGATGATCTTTAAGGTCTTTTCCAACCTAAATGATTCCATAATTCCTTGATCTTCTCATAGAGTTTTTATGCAAGTACAGTTTTTCAAAACACGATTCCTGTTCATGAAGTGAACAATATTCCCTGTCATCAAACAGTAAAGCATGAAATTTCAACATATCAAGAAATGCTCATCACTAAGTGTTTCAATTCTGTATGCAGTCACAAATCACTTCACAAAATGTGGAGAGCACACACATCAAATCCACACAATGGGATCTGTGCCTCTTCATTAAAACAGCAATTGCATACATCACTGAGCTAGCTGCATGGCCAACTTCAGACAGAAAAAGCAAGTGGACAGGTTTGACAGTATTCTCAGCAATATATTTTGGTAAATGATAAAGCTGTGCCTTGCAGAAGATGTGTTACCTGAGTTAACTACATGAAACATCTAAGTTTAAAAGCAGCAAACACGAACATTTCTAACGAGCACAAAGTGTTGAACTTGCTGTAAAACTACTCTGTAAAAGAGGAATTCCTTGTGCGTATCCTATACATTTATACCTTCCTTTGCCAAAATTATCTGTATTCCATCTGATTCTTAAACAAAAGATGAGGCTTCACTATCCAGGAGGCAGCAGTTCTTATAGAAGAACTTCAAACCCAGTTCCAATTTTGGTACAGAGTCAAGTCAGACCCAGCTGCAGAAAGCAACAACACTGGTTATTTGGATCTATTATTATTGTTTTACCTTGCAGCACTGCACCCTGAAAACACTACCGGGATCATGAATTCTTAGGAGCAAAGCCTCGAGACTATCCAAATACATAGGAAAGGAGTGTCACTGAGACAAGAAACTGTCTGAAGACAGATGGACAAATGAAGAGAAAAGCATTACCTCAATTTAACAAATGCAGACCTGAGGTACAGGCAGACTCCCACTTCTCCAGTGGCAGCACACAAAGGTTAATTGTACCTCAAGTCTCCACCCAATAACTTCACTTCCAGACTGATTCTTCCTTAAAGTGAAATCAAGAAGTACAAATCTCAGAGTAGCACTAGCAGAACAATGACAAATTTTCTGGATGACAATGACTGCTAATTGCTCCTGATGCTTGTCACAGGCCGCCAGAAGTCTTAGCAACTACAGTTATATTCAGCATTACGGCAGTGCAATGCACCTTCAAAAAAAGGTCAGATACTTTTGATTGTGACTTCTGGCACACCAGTAGCTGAATTAGCAAGCTTCCATCACAGTTAGCACTGTTGGCAAATCCCTACCCTCAGAGTTCAACCAAAACCACCAAAGATGTGGGAAATTAATCATTACATCTTCTTAAAGTTACCCCTCCAGAGCTGCTAGGTCCCAGCACACACTCTGGGACAAGCACACACACTACACACAAGCCTATAAGTTGGGGTTAGACCACTCAATATTAAGGGCTGGTACCTTTCATGTATTTCACATTAATTTAAAAGAGAAAAACCAATGTTTCCAGAAGAATAGAATCATTAATCACCCTGCTCTTGTGACGGATGACCACGAAGATATATGAGTATGTATACAGCATTTGTCCCATATCCTGACTTATTAAAACTCCAAATTTCAAAATTAGCAGGCACACCTTGGTAGAAGCAAGCTATCACTGATAAACCAAGAAACTGCTGTCAAAATTTTGTTTCTATCAAGAGTGCTTATTCTGTAATTTGAGGAAGAAATACAAAACTACCAATCACAAGCTACAACAGACCTCCGATGTGAAATACCTATCTCTTTTCTTAGTACAAGCCCCAGGATATCCCAGCAGATCTACTTACCTGTGTCTCTGTCTCTCCCCCATATTCTCTTTTTTTTGGGGTGGTTTCCTACATTTGGTGGTTGGGTTGGTTTTGGCCAACAGGTATCATACATTTGAGATTTTTAAAACTGGGGGAGATCGGGGGCTGCTGCTTCTTTGTGTGGACACCTGTGGTCAGCAATCTGTGAACAATAACATTTGCTTGTGTAGCTCTGAAGATATAGTTACATGTACTGCAGTCTGAGATTTCATTGTGTATCCCTTACCAAGTACACTGGGACAGGCACTTGTTCCATATTGAAGACCCCATCCTTCTATCCTTAAGGCCATCCAAAACAGCCAAAACTTAAGTTTAGGACAAGACCGACTGCTGTAGTCACTCCCCATCGCAAATGTAGCACTGATATGTTTATTTACTCCTTTCATATCCATCTTCTGGCTGCCAAAATACACGATGACACTACTGCCTATTCCTCAGTGCAGTTTGGAAAACCAGTTACTTTCTCAAACATCTAGAAAAGAAGGAGCTAGATCAGTCCGGGAGAATCAAGGTTTAGTTCTGTGTTAACCACAGTATTACTATAACAGTCTTTAATTGTGAACATAACGTTCATGCTGTAGCCAAACAGGGTCTTTTGCATTTAGAAAAAGGCAATAAAGAGCTGGAAATCCTCATAATCTTCTTCTTTACAGCTGTTTAAGAGTATGCAAGATCAGACGGTGCAGGATCAAGGCTGAGACTTCTATGTCACCTCTGTAGGATTTAGACACTGGTTTCCATTCTCTCCTACCCTTCCATTGTGCCACTGGAGAAAACGCAGAGAGGAACAGCCAGTGTCTCAGGTGGTGGGATCAGTGCTAAAAGTGGCTAAGCAGATCCCTGTTACCAAAGAGCACAGGGAGTAAAATAAGACTGCCTACTATCCTGTTTGCTCATCCCAAATGACACTATGCAGCCTATGACATTAGGTACCTATGTGGCTTATCTTAAATACTGGAGCAAAATCTTAATGCTGCTATGCATGTGCACAGTCACACACACACACAGACCAGGGAGATCTCCACACACTGCCTGGAGACTGAGCAGTTATCCCTGCCCACAAGAGTCTGGTTCTGGGGAAAAACTACAGAGAAGTACCAGGGAGATTTCCCAGCCAAGAGCAGCTGCTGATTCAGCAAAACACAGGCCTCTACACACTCAGAGTACTTTCTCTGGCTTTGATTAAGGTCTCTGCTGTACAGTGATCCCTTTGCCCCAGTTTTATGTCTTTCTCCTCACCTGCTTCATCTTTTAGATATACTTGCACCCTCGCCTCAAACTTCAACATCCTTTATTCCTTTTTCTTCCCACTCAGATGACTCCTTTTATCTACATTCTTCACCCACCCAAAAAGCAGAGATGCCACCTTTAATTAAAAACAAAACCACACACACACACTATTCCCCCAGGCACTGAGCCTGCACAAACCAATACATACATGCATATAAACTCCAATATGTCAGGCTGAAGATGACAAGGCTGGACAGACTCACAGGATGTGGCCTATAAACCTGTCTATAAACCTTGAGAATAACACAATATTTAGTGCTGCCTTACAGCTGACGTACTTCTGCTCTGTATACCTCATCTCCCTTTTGACTGTTTACTTTGTTAGGAAAGTAAATTCCTGGAGAGGGGCCTTTACACAGTCCTCTATCACTGGGGGTACATACAGCTCCTGTAACAGCAGGGGCCCTATCCTAACCAGAGGAAACGCTCTTCTTTTAACAATAAGATTAAAGCAAATTCCAAATATTCAGAAACACAAAGGGCCCAAAATTCTGAGCCTGAGTTAACACAGCAGATTGTTTTGAACTATTAATAATGTGGCTTACTACTATCAGGTTTAGGAACTCTACGATGTTGTTGGGCTGGGTTTCCAAGTCCTCTGCTGCAAACAAGAAGAAGACTGAACCACACTCTTGTTAAACCAGACCAGACCTTTTGAATGGATCAATCTTTCAATGCGCAGGTTAGGGGCAGCCAAACAGTAGTCAGGTAATGCTATAAAACGCTGATTTTCTGGGAACGTTGAAATTCAAACCATAGAATCATCGAGTGGTTTGGGTTGGAAGGGACCTTAAACATTATCTAGTTTCAACCCCCTGCCGTAGGCTGGGACACCTTCCACTAGACCAGGTTGCTCAAAGCCCTGTCCAGCCTGGCCCTGAACACTTCCAGGGATGGGGCAGCCACAGCTTCTCTGGGAACCTGTGCCAGCACCTCACCACCCTTACAGTGAAGAATTTCTTCCTAATGTCTAATCTAAATAAGATGCACCGAGCTGTCCAGTTTTTCTTCTGTCAAGCTACCCTGTATTTCCGGATGCTCTCACTGCACCATCCGAGCCTGCCGAGATCCAGGAAAGCATCTCTGCCAAGCCCCAGGCATCTGAACTTAATGACTCAGACCCTTCTCTTCACAACCATAAGGCTGGCTCAAACTCTGAGCATTTCTGAACCTCTGCATTTTCTAGTTGATTTCTAATTTATTTATTTTCACACTGAAAATAGATGTTCACCTCCTCCTGATTTGTGTGCTTAACCGCCTCCAGTTCAAGCCCAAAGTGAAACAGACACATAAATAAGCAAGTCGCAGGTCTGCTACCAAAGGATCCATCACTTTTTATTACCCAAATCTCAGTGTACAGAAATGCTATTTTACACTTGTTCTGTACTAGACAAATAGGCAGCTGCATCATTCACAGCCTAGTTCCAGGCTCCACCCCGGCTAATTCCAGCCTTCTCCTCACATCTCATTCCTGTCATAAGTTCCTTCTCTGTCTTATCCCCACAGACCCACCTACATGGCCTCCAACTTTCTGTGCCCTCAGGGACATGTACTTTCTTACAGTTTTCCGCTTACTTGCCACGTACTTTCCCCTTTCCTGATGTCCCTCACAAGGCAACAGCCTGCACTCTCATCTTCTCTGCTCATTTTTCCTCTCCCACGGCAACTAAGCAACCATAGGTTTTCTAGTGAATAGCCTTGCCAGCACAATGCAAAATGCCAACTATTTTGCAGTCTTTTCTCATTAATCTGCTGCCTACCCTGTGAGGATATGTGAAACACCTTAGCTAGCATGAGACTCAGGATTACCACAGTAAAATAAGGATTTCATCAAACAAACTATCTTGGTTTCACTGATGGCAGTTTAATGATAATTCATATTCAAAAGGTACTACTTCTCATGTGGAGGGATATATGCTCTTACCTTGGTAGCCATAATATTATTTGAGAAATGAGAGAGAAGGAAAGATATCAATCTCAAAAATCTCATAGGAGGGATGTGGAGCAAGTGGCAGGCTGCTGTACAGGTCTGAATATGCAGTCAGACCTGACGACTGAGCTGAAGCTTTTGCCACTGCTGTCTGTGTCCAGCAGTGAAACCCGGATGGTTTGGGGACCTCTTCTAGCTGAGGAAATACCTACCCATGATGTGCCTGATGGAGCTCAGTGCCAGTCAGCTACAGAAACCACACCTTGCTGCCTACCACTGCAAAGCCCGGTTTAAAATAGCAGCCAGCTTCCCATTCTTTCCTCCCAGCTGAAGACCAGAAGGGGTACCACAGGACATCTCAAATACTCACAGATACCTGCGCTCAGGCAACAGAATCCCCTCCTGGGAGACACAAGCACAGCTTCTCAGGTATCATCGGGGCAGTTCAGACATATCCTCAACCACAACTGGACAGTGCTTTGTACCTCTGAACACCAAATGCCGCTCATCGTCTTAGCAACATTTTATGAGCCAAGCATGACATTTGCACTGAACAACACTGCAATTTCCTTACAGTTTTGCAGGAAGCTCAACTTAAACAGAAATGTAATTTAATATGAATAGAATGGCTCTTTAACTCAACTTGATTTGTCACTGATTTTACTTTATCAAAAGCATGGATATAATGCCATGCCTGGAATGAAGAAAAAATTGCACATATTCCTAAAATATTGCAGATTGAACTCCTATGTGCAAGACATATTGTATATAATAGGTAAGTTATATATCTAATATACACCAGTATAACCATGATGATTTAAACATTTGGAATGTAAGTAAAGTTGAAAGCCTTAATGAAAAATACACTATGAGATAAAGACACACGCACCTTTATAAACTGATTTAGAATTGAACTGGGAATGGACCACACTATTACAAGGCATAACTTGAACTGTCTTCTAGTGAACAAGGCAGAATTAGTACTTTTCAGGTTTACACAATGTAACAAAATATATTTTGGGAAGTAATAAAAAATTGAGGCTGAGAGCTACTGTATTCAGCTCTGAAGGCCAAACATGCTGATATCAAATAAGAAGGGCACAACTTCACAGTATAAAAAGATGCAGACTGCTACATTCAGACAAACTATGGTAACTGTATTGGGTTTGGATGGATGGCAAGATTTTGGTAGCTGAGGGCCTAATGGCTGGCTTCTGTGAGAAGCTGCTGGAAGATTCCTGTGTGTCTGACAGAGCCCACGCCAGCTGGATCCAAGATGGATCTGCCACTGCCCAAGGCCAAGCCGATCAGTGACAGTGGTAATGCCTCTGGGATAATGTATCTAAGAAGAGGAAAAAGTTGCTGCACAACCAGACAACTGTAGCTAGAGAGAAAGGAGAAGATGTGAAACAGCTCTGCAGACACCAAGGTCAGTACAGAAGGAGGGTAACAGCTGTTCCAGGCATCAGAGCAGAGATCTCCCTGCAGCTCATGGTACAGGAAGGCTGTGCCCCTCAACCCATGCAGGCCCATGGGGGAGTATGTCTCCACCTGCAGCCCACGGAGGACCCCACACCAGAGCAGGGGGATGCTCAAAGGAGGCTGTGATCCCATGGGAAGCCCACTCTGGAGCAGGCTTCTGGTAGGACCTGTGACCCCCTGGAAAGAGAAGCCCACACTGGAGGAGGCTTGCTGCATGCCTTGTGATCTCGTGGAAAGGACCCACACTGAAGCAGTCTGCTCCTGAAGGACTGCACCTCATGGAAAGGACCCACACTGAAGCAGTCTGCTCCTGAAGGACTGCACCCCATGGAAGGGACCCACATTGAAGCAGACTGTTCCTGAAGGAATGCACCTCATGGAAGGGACCCACACTGGAGCAGTCTGTTCCTGAAGGACTGCACCCCATGGAAGGGACCCACACTGGAGCAGCCTGTTCCTGAGGGACTGCACCCCATGGAAGCGACCCACACTGGAGCAGTCTGTTCCTGAAGGACTGCACCCCATGGAAGGGACCCACACTGAAGCAGCCTGTTCCTGAGGGACTGCACCCCATGGAAGGGACCCACACTGGAGCAGTCTGTTCCTGAAGGCCTGCACCCCATGGAAGGGACCCACACTGAAGCAGCCTGTTCCTGAGGGACTGCACCTCATGGAAGCGATCCACGCTGGAGCAGTTTGTTCCTGGAATGCAGGCTGTGGAAAGGACTCAGGTTGCAGATGCTCGTGGGGAACTGACTCCCATGGGAGGGACCCCACGCTGTAGCAAGAAAAGAGTGTGAGGAGTCCTCCTCTGAGGAGGTAGGAATGGCAGAGACAGCTTGTGATGAACTGATCACAACCCCCATTCCCCACCCCCCTGTGCTGCTGGGGGCGAAGAGGTAGAGAAATGGCAAAGAAAGTTAAGCCTGAAGAAAAAAGGAGGGGTGGGGGAAGGTGTTTTGAAGATTTGGGTTTATGTCCCATTATCCTACTCTAATCTGATTGCTAATCATTAATTTTTCCAAAGTCCAGTCTGTTTTGCTCCCTGTCCTTATCCTGACCCACGAGACTTCCATCACATTTTCTCTCCCAATCCAGCTGAGGAGGGGAGTGATAGAGCAGCTGTGGCGGGCACTTGCCATCCAGCCAGAGTCTGCCCACCACAGTAACAGAGCAAAGAAAAAGCTGTCCTGCACTCTCAGTGGCCTCAGCTTTAGCCTGGAGTAAAATCTACTTTTCCTTTTCCTTCAGGGAAAGCACTTTTAATTTTCTTCTTCATTCAGTTCTTGGCCTCTGACAAAGGAGTCAAAAGGGTGGCAGTTGCCGAAGTCACTTATTGATTTTCTTGGTTTATTTATTAATGCCAGACATGCAAGGGCCTGTCTTCAAAATTTAACACCTAGTATTTTACACCACTGAGTAAACTGCCAGGAAGATTTGTTCCTTTACACCTCTACAACTCTCACATAAGGAGAGAGCTACCCTCACAGAAAGTTTATCAAACTTTGGCATTCACAGAAAGCTCTCAAATGTAGGGTCCCTCAGCTAAAGCTCTACACACAGAAGTTCCCTGTCTGCTCTACTTTAAGAATGGTTTCTTCAGTGGTCTCAGTTGACCATTCTTCTATCAGTAGAGGGGAAGGAAAGCTCTGCTTTAAGATGAAATACATGCAATAAGAAGCAGAGGGAAAAGTAAAAGGCACAGTATGAGATCAACAGGACAGTCTTCAAGGGTACATGTACATATCCCATGTACAATATGTTGCAGTGATCCAATGAAAGGTGACAGAAACCATGAATCACCCCGACAAGGTCTTGACTTCAGAGAAATATGGCAAACACTTAAATGGAGACAGAAAAAAGCATACTGACCATAAATTCTGCAAGGAGATTGCTGAAAGCATTGCCAAACTGCAAATGCTGTAACAAATAAGAGGACAAACCCCCTCCATAATAAGAAGTACTACTGTTGCTGCTGCTCTCCTCAAGATTCTTCCCTCATATTATTAACTTCATTAACTTTACCTCAAAGGAACCTCAGCTGTTTTACTTCTGATCCCATACAGGATAAATACCAGGAAAGAAAGAATCAGATCACCATGGCTGGATAAAAGAGAGAGCACTGTCTCATCTGCCATGCAACTACAATTCCCTAGGTCCTTTTTCACATGGACCTTTGACCATGGACAAGCCTAAAAAAACATCTCCACCAGAAAAAGGGATGTTACAAGTGAACAAAGCTGTAGATTCCCTACTGATGCCCAAAACTGGTCAGTCCAGTCCAGAGTTCCTGCTGAAAGTTATTTTACAGTGAGTGCTGTAAATGTTTGGAGAAGCCTTTTTTGAGGGAGTACATTAGCTTTAAGCTAATGTAGTTTTACAAAAAAAAAACAATTTGCAAACTAAATTGTGAAGAGATTTTGCTTATAAATGTGAGGGCTTTTAAATTTAACAACTACAATCAATATCAAATCATCTAAACCCACAAAATAAAAGAATCACGTTAGTGAGGTTCTATATTCATAGAATAGATTTCTCATTAAAAAATCAATATCTAATTTTGCTCTAAAATATAAGAAAAATGCACTGTGCATTTAATCTCAAGCGAATTTACACACTTTTTACATATACACTCTCAGAATCAATTCATATAAATCTGCAATCTCCACCTCTGAAAGAATACAGTTCCTTTCTGTAAATATACTGGAAAACAGCTTTTTGGAGAAAACAAAACCAAAATACACAATTAAGGCTGCAGGAAATTAGGGGTATACAGAACACAAAGGAATTCAAAAAAATACACAGATACACTTTTGAACTGGGGGGGAGGGAAGGGAAGAAGAGGGGGTTACAGACACGTAGGTAGCCGTGCCTTGGTTTCACTTTCCTCAAGTTTACTTTCTGTGTAAAGCTTGGGGTGTAACTGAGCAGTTACTGAATACATTTGAGAAAAATGTGCTTCTTTCTGCAAAACACAAGACTTACAGAGACATTTCACATCTAAGCAGACTCAACACTTCAGCCTTATTCCAGTTAACAGTTAATGTGTTTCCATTGTTCCAAGGCAGAGATTCACCAAAATTAACCAAACTCAGCAGAGGCAAGGGATCACAACAATTCCATGTTTTGTCGGTCCATGGTAGCAGCTTGTTCAACTGTGTCACCTGTCTCCATGATATGATTGCAGGCAAAACTGCTCCCAATTTTCAGCTCCTGATCAAATTTCACCAATGTACTCTGCATATTTTAAGTGATGCTAAGCAACATAATGTTGCAATTAAAGTCCATAAAACAACTTGTACATATTTCCATACAGCCCGGTTCCATATTCTTGGGCACAAGCACATACACACATACAAAATCTCTCCTAATTCTCATCCATAAAGTGCAAGCCCATTACTCTGATACTCTGCATGTGGCATCCAGGGCCAAAATCAATAGAGTTAAAGTGGAATGATCTAGAGTTCTCATAAATTCTGTCCTTTCTTCTCAACTGCCTAGGCTCATGCACCATGCAGTCCATCAACCAGCTGCCTAAAAACACACAGCCAGCAGAACATTAAACTGTATAGCTGAAGTCTCTTGTGCAATTATTGCAGTGTCAAAATTTTTGCAATAAATAACAGTACCAAGGAGACTGACCACCTAAAGTAATTAAAATACTCATAGATTGTTCATGTTCTTTTACCACTCAAGCTTTCACATTATGTTTTCATCTACATCCATGCAATTTGATTTAATCAGTACAAAATTTAGTCTCATGATGTCAAATGTCAAAATGATTCTGAAGTTAATAAGGCAAAAGTGCAATGACTTTATTTTGAAAATAACTTCATATGAAAGGCTAATTAAGTTCCTAGAGAATAAGGAATATAAATGAAAAATTACACTGGCTACTTTCTTACATGCAAAAGGTATAGAAATTGTGTAAAGAAATGATATTAGAAAGCTCATCTACTCTGGTTCATGCCTTTTCCAAGACCAATAAAATCATCAAAAGAAAACAGTTATACTTAACAACAAATCATGGCTCAAAACACAACTAAACATATTCAATCATCCAGTTCCAAAATGGCCTTTTGTTACATAAACTCTCCATTGCCATTTCTCTCAGAAGTCCTATTACTGATCATTTGATCTGTAGAATACTTCCATATAAGTAATACATACTAATGCAAATAACCCATAGTTAAACCTTTTGATTGTTTGTGTAGTATAGGACTTTAGGTAAATACCTGGAAAGAGGATGATGCATCAATATAATCATTACAAAATCTTAGTTCATTTATATAATTTTGAAGTCTTCACAGTATATTCAAAGACTTTAGAATTATGATTTATTTTACAAAAACATACACAAAAATCTTCATGAGTAGCAGCTACAAAATTGCCAATGCTTGCTAGGCTCATAGGCAAAACAAGGTTTGTAAAAAAAAATGTAGTATCTTTTATTAGAACTGCTGGTGTAAGATGTAGACAGCTTTTGGGTACATAATTTCTTTGTTTGACCAATTCAGAGGACGCAGTATTGGTAACCAAGAGAAACACTTGAGAAGACACTTCACACTTAGGTCATTCAAGCATGTGAAGACTTCTATTAGCAATTTTCAGAACAAACAGAGCGCTCTGTTTCTTGCTAGAAGAGTAGCAGACTTTTTCTCTGCAATATAATAGTACTTACACTGAAATAGCATGGTTGGGCTGTGCTCCATTCATGAGCAATGTCCTAATAAATTTTACATAATGAAGTTTTTAAAAAAATGACTCTCAATTAAGGACCTTAAAGTAAATAATGGTATTTTTATCCCAGACATTTAAACCACCATTCTAACTAGAATTTGCTGTTAAACTACAGCCCAAAATACAGCAAAAAATATTGTTTGGTTACACCCCAGATCCTCAAAATTCCAAACAGTTAATTTGCTAGATCCACCACTGTCACCACTAAACAGTTTAGCTCCATCTGCTAGGTTCACCCCTGTTCAAAAAGCAGTTCTCAAGACATACACTGATCTTCAGTGACTCCAAGAGGGCTTAATATAAGAAAGGCAAACTTAAGAAAAAGTAGATTTCAAACAGTGTCCATTTTTATTACAGATATCTAAAAAAAAAACCCCAACCCATACACAGACAGACATGCTTCTCCCCTATGTTCAATCATATTAACAACATGCAAAGTGCACAAAGTCCTGACATTGGAAATTGTTCACCTGATGTGAACAAACTCAGAAATGAGTGCCGAAATAGATGTTCTAATTTAATCTAGAACTGTCTGGAAACAGCTATTCATCGTGCTGTGCCTCTTCATGCCTCTGAAGTGGCAAGTGTGTGAATGGTTTTGTGTGTGTCATTATTCCAAAAATTGCAACTAGCTTTTCTTGCCTCTGTGAGAGTGCCAGAAAATATATTGGGCACATGGCTTTCTCATTTAAAACTCTCTCTGGACATACATATCTGACATGCAATCAAATTTTGAGAATGATTACTTCAGTTATAAGTACAAAGAATTACAATGCTACCCTACTGTGTTGTGCAAATTATCTTATCTAAGTAACTCTTAAAGCAAACTGATTAGTGGTATTCTTTTTTGCTATTTGTTGTGAAAACCAAAAATAACCCTGACTAACATTTACTGCCTAGATTCCAAAATTAGGCAACACCATAAACACTGCATAATATTTTACCATATCTGTGAAATATAAAAGAAGGGCTAAAACAATTGTAACTCTTGACAGATGCAATAAGCTATCTGCACCCTTACAGATCCAATATATGGATCTGATTGGAGTAAATCACACAGCTCTGATCAGGTGTAAATCATTCCAATAGTTGCAAATTATATGCAAGTATTTCCAAAAAGCAGAATGAAATCACTCAGTGTTTGTGACTGATTATATAAGATTTTCTTAATGTTTTATCACTACTGGGAATTAAACTGTAGGCACTCAAGCTTTTCCCCAAAAAACATGATTGTGTGCCAGAATCTATTAATTAAACCTGGCAGGCCCAGGGGAGAAGATAAACGCAGTGGGCAGCAGTGGGTAGAGTGAAGGAGAAGACAGAACTGGCTAAAAATTATAAATGGCTCTAACTATTGGCAACCAAAAATAAAATTTCAGTTTTTTCGTTTTCCACCTTCAGGAACGCCTGCATCCCAACAAGCCCGAACACAAGGGCAGCAGTACTTTTAAATATTGAAAAATGTATTTCAATATTTTCAAATAGCCTTTTCCTAAAGTATTAAGTTCAAGTCTTAAAATGCTTAATAACCTCCTGATGAAGACAGCATACTACATCTTTGTTAGTTGTTTTCCTATATTCAGGGATGCAAAAAATTCTTCACATCAGCCTTCAGAAATAAAAGGGCATTGGCAAGATTGAGAATTCCAAAACTCTCTTAATGCTGTTCTCCCTCTGCTATTTTCCAGAAAAACAATCAACGGGAAGGTACCTTCCCCATCTAGAGAAGATGGTCTCTTCTTGCATAATTCCTTTTAAGATCTGGGTTTATAGCAACTCTGTACTTTAAGAAGTTCCTGACCAGTCTTTGTCTTCACCCTTCTGAAGGGCACAGAAAATGCCCATGAATTTGTAGACTCACGAACTTCTCTCTCAGAAAGTATTGGCACAATGTCAGACAAAGCTGGGCATGGAGCTTTGGAGGCTTCTTGTATCAAGTGGATAACCACGTGGGAAGATGTATGCACAGGAACCTTGTGCATTTTAATAAAACCACTGAAACTGGGGCCAGAAAAAAGCTCTGGACAAAAGCTTGCACTGCAGACCTTCCAGAATTTCAACATATGCTGATCTGAAGCCCATGCCTTGAACATGATAGGGATGTTTATTATTGCCTGTCATTCCCCTATCTCTTCCTGCTTTTCTATAGCTTTTGAGGAAATTGCTATGAATTTGCTATTGTCTGCTGTCAGTCTCCTCTCTTGCCTTCACAGGGAGATGGCCCCCCAGTAGAACAGTCAATGAGTGTCTCATAATTGCCTTCCCACATGAGTGTGTACAGTTGTACACACTCTGTACAAAATGTATTCAGTGAATACATTTTGACTGTCTTCTTAGACTACTCAGTCCACCTTCCTGCTTGAAAATCGGTATCGATTCCCTGAAATTCCCCTAAAGTTATGAAATACCTCCTTCTAATTCTGAGGTCACCACAGTTGTCTCCTTTGATCAGGACACCTTTATGGCCACACCTACCCTCTCACAGTGGTGAAAACTTGAAGCTTTTAATGCTGTTAAATTCCTTCTGATATTTCCCATCAGCCAAAAGGCAACAACAGTTTCCGCACTGTTCAATCCTCTTTCTCCCTCTCTGAGTAGCGACCTTGAAGAGGAAAGAGAAGGAAAGGAGCAGGGAGCAGTGACCACAAGCAATTCTCTTCCTGAATGATTCAGGCTGATTCAAGAACACATTAGATACTGGTCACTCTCTTAAGATTTAAAACATTCAACAAAGTATTCAACCAAAGTGTGTTAGGATCAACTTGGCCCTAATTATTAACTGCCACTCCCATGGAAAATCTTGAAATAACTCTTTTAAGATCTGGGAAGGTTTCAAGCACCTGCAAGCCTTTCTATTAAAGCTACTCAATTAGAGTTACAAAACTATGAAGAACTTCCTGTGTCCCCAGGTTCCCTACTACTTCCATTTCCTTTGAAAACAATCTCTTTCACAAAGGTGTTGAATCCCACCAGAAAGGTAGTAAGAGCTTTCGTCCTCACTTAAATTTGCTCTAGAAAATGACTGCCATGATAACAAGGAACCTTCTTCTAATTTCTGGACAAAATCCATCTAAGGTTGATTTATAGCTTTGCCCCTTTTGATAAGCTACTGATCCATCGTGGTGGATAACAGTACTTTGGCTGTCCCAGTGCATAATCCTCTTGGACTGTGACAGCCTGTAAAAGAACAGAACTGGAATGCAACTGTGTTCACAGCTGCTGTGGTTTGCACTTAGTACTCACCTAACTCAATGGGAAAAGGCTCACAATTGCACATAAGCAAATTTTAGTTTAAGTACACACAAGTATATATAGTTCTTATATATGATCTGTCTATGACTGCAACTTGCTAAATATTAACTGGGGCTGTTTAACTTCAAGCCACCTTATACCCGCAAACAATATAGTAGTCTCAGGCTACCTAGCATTTGAAAGTACACTTCAAACTTTTTAACTATTTTCCTTTAAAATGGTGTCCCCGTTCCCCTGCTCCACTTTTGCAAACGATGCTTTGTTTTTCTTTTCAGCCTCATTGAAAACTTCCCTCTTATGCTTCCTCACAATCTGCTAGTCATATCAATCACCTGTAGGGCAACATTTGGATGTCAATTTAGACATCAGCCACTCATGAGCAACAGCTTCCCTTTCAACTACAGGAGTATCTACCACATAAAAAAGGGAAAAATGCCTCCAGTATGAATTGTTCTGCAGAGAAGGCCATGGCACATCCTACCAGTGTCCTATGCAAACGTTTATTCATACAGCAGCAGCAGAAGCTTGCGTCTGTAAGGCCAGGCTCCAACTAGAGGAGTTGTTAGAGACTACAGCCTTCAGAGATACTCACAAAAGCTGGTACGCCAGTGTGAAACAGGCAAACAAGTCAAAGAGAGTTGAGTCTGCCATAGTAAAGCCCCACTTACCCAACAGACTCCTCTCCATCAAAGATGTGGCAAAGAAAGTTAAGCTCTCCCGGTCACGAAGGAACAAAAAGGCAACGCTTTGAAGACCCAAGACTGATCATTCAGCTGGAAGGGAGGAGAACCTGCTTCCTACTCCCAGATCTCTCAGTATTTTAAATTTCTCTGACTCTTATAAAAGGCTACATTAACAGCTCTGGGTAACCAGAAGCACACAGCATGAGATGATGGTTCCTCTGCAAAGAGAGCTCTTCCTGTTGGGCTTGTCAGTGAGTTAGGCTCTAGGGTCCATAAATTTTTCATTCTTTCTATGGGGAGCCAAACTTTTTCCACCAAGTCATTAACATAAAAGCACTTGTTCAGGACACAATTTCTTCAGGTTGATAAGTGTACTGGGCTTAGGTAACCACTTTGTAACCACCAGGCTATTACACCTAAGGTAGCTGGAAGCGTAACACTTCCTCTCCCCTACATGTTAAGAAAGCTGCCACCACTGTGACAACAGCACTTGATACTCAGTTCAGCACTGAGTATCAATACAATTTACAGAAGTACCGTATTACCATCTGGTTTTTCAGAGGGCTTAAGCTTATGACGATGTAGCTTGAGACTCCCAGAGTTAGGCATAAGACACAGCAAGGAATACAGCAGCCAAAGTACTCGTATGCTCTGGTCCTATGTGCCCTGGACACACAGAAACACTCAGGTTCTCACGTGCACCATTATGGAAAGATTTCATGGGAGTGCACTCAAGATGCCTCAGTTTCTACTTTGTGCCAGGCAAGCAAAGTGGTTATGTGGATTTGAGCCCATACACCAGACCAGGACCACGGTTCACTGCACAAAAGCATGGATATGCTCTCAGAAGTAGCTACTGACACTGCCCCCATTACATGTAAAACCTGTCTTTGGATGTAAAGGAAATTTCCAGGGAATCAGCTAATGTTAAAGTGCTCCTCATGCCAAGGTACACCTGTTCATAACAAAAGCAAAAGGATAAACTTTCACAAAAGCCCTAACTCCTCAACACGTTGCTCCAAGGTATTCAACAAGTCATAGGATACCAGAATTTTCACCTGTCCCCACAGTGGTTTGAAATCTGCCATCATGAGGGGAGGACGAGGTCTCTACTGCTGATCAGGTATACCTAGAAGAAAGCCACACTGGCCAGTACAAGTTGCATGCCTTTATCCTGCGGATGCTGTGTTAGCCCCAGATTGCTGAAGGAAACTCAACAAACTGCCAGACAGTGCAAGTTCCTGGAAGGAGACAAGCATGTGGTTTCAAACCAGAGCATGCATTTGTCACTCCCCAGTGCAAGCGGTGAGAGCATGACGCTGTCCATAGTATACGCTGATGTCAGCATGAACTGGCAGAGAGGCTTTACAAGAAGCCTTTTAGCTCAGTCAGAACCAGGGCTCAGGAAGACTAATGTACAGACACAGAGGAGAGGGACACAGCGTCTTTACCGATAACACTAATGTCCTTCACTCTCCTGAAATCCACAGTCTACTCACAGAAACACCTCAAATTCCCTTGCATCCACAATTTTGTGATCAGCATGAACACAGGAGTTTAACCAATAATTCTTCCTATAGTTTTCTGCTATGAGGAGTGCTGGAAAGGAAAATTACAAGTACTGGTTTAGAAACTCTTACTGCTTACCGGACACCCAGAACAAGAGAGAAACACTGCACCCTTTTTAGCCCTTATGATTCATGAGGCAGCATATACCCAGCCTCTTATCAGCCCAGGACTGAAGGTAGCCTAGCTTGTAGCATTGATCCGCTTCGCTTCCAGGGCACATTACAGATTTGCATGTGGGTGTTACAGACAGAAACATTTCTCTGCCAGGTGGTTTTAAATGAAAACTGGTGGCTTATTTGCTGAGACATCTGAATAAACAGAAAAACTTTTACTGAAGATAATAGGAAGGGATGGTGATGATACGCAACTTCTATAATATAGCCGTGTCATCTGAAACATACCACCATGTATTTGTAACAAACCAAAATTAAGGGACTAAATTTCATCTCAAAATCCAATCTTAAACAAGTTACTCTCTGGAAAGATGCACCTAGCTCTTGTCCCAAAGAGGAAGTAAGTGCTCAGCATACAGAAAAGGCAAACGATCTCAGAAAATCTAATGGCTCTCAGCAAGAATCAAATCATAATCCATACAAAAACTCTTTGCTGTGACCTAATTTTTGAAGACCAACAATGTAGCTAAAGTGACTACACAGGTTTGTAAGTTTCCCAATGCATCTTCTAGCAATTTCTGGCTCTTTATTTAAAGAAAAAAATCTAGTTAAAAAGTCACTATTTGTCAGACCAATGGACAGCCCAGACTGTAATTCTCATAATTTGAAAGAACTGTCGTAAGGAAATAAACTTTTACCTTTGGCTATCACAGACCTCAAAGATGAGGCAATTTAAAGTTTGATTCACAAAATACAATTTCTGACCTCTTCTAAAATTTTTATTTGAAGTGCCCTAAATTCATTTAGTAAAACTGCTTAAGATTCCCATAATTTCACAGAAAAAGAAGTACCAGTCCAGGATTCAGAAATTCCAATGCAAAAGAGAAGGGGAAAAAAAAAATAAATAAAGCAGGGGATGTGGGGGGGAGAGGGGAAAATTTACCCTCTACCCCATATTAAAAGGAATAGGGCTGAGAAATTACCATCTCTACCAATAAAAGTTCATTCTTGCAGTGACTGTAAGATTTAGTATTGCTCTACAACATCATCACAGAACCAGTAATCTTCTTCATGGAATAATAGCTAGTATTTATAGGGAAGTAGCTGGGCTGGAGGGCAAGGAATGGGAGAAGGATAAATGTAGTTCAGAGCCTCTGAGGTACTCTTTTATTTAATTTTCTTCTGATGAACAGAAGATGTTCCTTCACTTACGTTCCCCCACACTGACTAATGCAGTGCATTTTCATGTTTCAGTCACCCCATCTCCATGACCAGCCACACCCCAAGCGCAATGAGCAGCAACAGCAAACTGAACTCTTCGTCTTGGACCAAGGTTCAAATGCCATGCTTTCAGACAGCTCCTTGGCAATATGCAACGCTAGGAGCTGGGCCTCAGCACCCACCGCTGCAATCACCTCTAGTACTCCCTCTGAAAATTCAGAGTCAAGCATGGATGGGAAGGAACAAAGACAGCAATACACTGAAACACTGTCCCGGCTTCCCTGTAGGGCCAGGAGCCTTGGGGGGTTTGGTCTCCTCATCAGTCAGAGAAAGGCCACTGGGAAGAGCTGGTACCTGCGTTGCTCCAGTAAGTATTTCTTATGCTGCCACAGGAGATACCCAGATCACGTCACAACTCTAGAGCATCCCTTCCAAGCACGGGTGTACACAACCAGCAACAGTGAGGTAAGGATACACCTGCTGTGGTAGGGAGGGTCTGGGTAACGCCAGAAGTCTGCATTATCCGTATAACCTCTCCTACCATTTCTCCCTCAGGGCAAACAGGCCTGATGGGTACTCAGAAGAGGAGAAACCCTGATTCTCCTCCACAGGCCACAGCTTCAATCTGTTTATTCTCATCACTCGCAGCAGGCAATTCTGTAACATTACGTTTGAAGCCTCCTATTGACGGAGGAAGCCAGAAAATGTGGTCACATGCGCGGTTTGGCAAGGATGGGAAGGGAGATGAGAGAGAAAAGGTTCAAGAGAGGCTGTGGGGACCTGGCTTCCAAACATGGCATCTCCCCACACACCTTCCCGTGCAGCCGGCAGCGGGACAAATCCGCTACCCCTCCGTCCCGCCACCACGCACGCACGCTTCCCCTCTGTAACGAGCGATGCAACTAATTGCATTAATTTCCTCATGACGAACGCCCCGCTGAACCCCGGCCGCTGCCATCCCGGGAGGCCGGCTCGGGGGGGCGGCCGTCGGGGGCAGTTGCCTCAGCCCCGCGTAGGGCATAGGCGGCCGAGCCAGGCGGTGGCAGCACGGCGGCGGCGGAGGCTCCCGCACGCAGGGAAACCCCACCCAGCGGCCCCTCCTGAGAGAGGCGGGGTTCTGGGGACCCCAAAGGAATCCCACCTCACCCTCACCCCCCACGGTGGGGTTTCCGCCCGCCCCCTTCGCCCGCCGGCTCCCTCGGGGCGGGGAGGGCCGCCGTCCCGGCTGCGTCCCGCGGTGCCGGGCTCCCCTCGGCAGCTCTGCCTCGGGAGGAGCTGCCCGGGGTCGGGAAGGGCGGCCGACGAGGAGGGAAGTTATGGGTCGGGAGCGGAGCGGGACCGGGGCCCCGCAGCGCCGGCCACGGCAAGGGGTCCCTGCGGACCGGCCCTGGGCAGCGGCCGGCTCCGGCTGTGGCAGCGGCCGCTCCCGCCCGCCGGCGATCGGCGCATGAATGAGTGCCTGAATGAATGAATGACTGGCGTCTGCTTACTTGAGCATGGCCTCTTCTTTCTCCTCCTCTTCTTTCTGCCGGTCCATCACTGCCATGATGATGTTCCTCTCCTCCTCTGTCAGGTGGCTCAGGTCGGGCAGCTCCTGCATCGGGGGGGGCACCGTGGGCGGGCGAGGGCCGCGGGGCCCCACCGAAGAAGACATTTTCTTGCCGCCTCTCCCTTACACCTTCTACCTTCGCACGGCAGCCCCGGCCAGCCTCTCCTCCGCCCCCTTCTCACAGTGTAGTCCTCCGAGCAGCAGCAGCCGGCAGCTCTCTAGCAGCAGCGGAGGAGGCGGAGACCCAGCCTTTCATGGTTGCTCGCATCCAGCCCGGCCCGGCTCCTGCTGCTCGCTCCCTTTGTTTCCGCGGTTCAGGGAGCTCGGGGGCTGCCGTTCCGCCGCCCGCAGCCCATCCTCCCGGCGGTGGGCGTGCGCGGCGGGGGTGCCGTGGCGCGGAGGGCTCCGGTCCCCGCTGGCGGGCTGCGTGCGGGAACGGGGGGCGGTGCGGGCCGGCAGGGAAGGGCGGGTGCTGCCGCCGCCGCCGCCGCCGAAATGCTCCGCTGCTGCGAGCCTGGGGCTGGGAGAAGAGCGGGGATGGGGGGGTCTGTGTCGGCGAGGCGGAGTCCGAGGCGCGCCGCCACTGCCTGCCCCTGCTTGGGACCCGACCGGCCGCACCACTCCCCTCCGCGCCTCTCGCTCGTCCCGCGGCCGCACGGTTACGGCGCCGGCACCGCCATCCTCCTCACGTCCTCACCGAGGTTTCCGAGACGCAAGTCGGGGCCGGGAGCGCGACCCAGTCCCTCAGGGCTGCCTTCTACCCCCTTGGCAGGGGCTACCCGCTGGAGGCGGGCAGCTGCCGCGGAGCTGTGCGGCGAGCTCTCTGCGGGCGGCCTCAGGCGCTGGGAGAGCCCTGGGCTACCGGTGTTGTGCCGCTCCCTAGGGCGTGAGCTGTGCTAGCCCCACACTCCAGCTGCAGCCTTGGGTAAGCACTGTCACCACTCGAGCGTCCCTTCTCTGGGGTCTCACCATTCAGCACGTTCTTCATCTGCCTATTACACTCAGGCAGTGGCACCCATGCCATGATCCCTCCATGCTTCCGTGGGGATGGCGAGTGCTCTTAACTGCTCGCGGACCCATTTTTTCACTGCTCTGACCCACCAAAACCAGCCATGAAACGTGCCACAGTGCCAGCTGAGGAGATAGTGCACCACAAAACGAAACTTCAGTTCCAGACAGACATATCTTCCCTATAGACTTCTGACCTATTAGCTCTGACCGACTTGATTTTGGGGAGCTGGTAATGAACACACCAGCCCTTCTCTACAGGAGATCATCTGCGTGTAAACCACTGGGCAGGAACTCACGCCTGTAGCTCTGAAGGGTCCCTTGCCCAAACGCATGCCAGTCACTGAATGAAATAGTTTACGTAGAAATGCAAAGCTGAGATACAGAGAAAACTGCACTGTCAAATAAAATGTCAGGTACCACTAACACACACTGACATGCAAGACCTCTCAGTCACTTCTACGACCTTCTGCCGAGGTCACAGCATGGAAACAGATCTAGTTTCTAGAGAGATCGTCTGATGGGCATGAACCAAGGGGAAAAAAAAAAAAAAAATCTATGCTGGCAGTGTTCAATGCTTCTTGCTGCCAAACTTGCCAGGTTTGGAAAAGGGAGAGGGACCAGCTTTCAGCCAGCCATGCTAATACCTCTCACACAAATTCTGAGGGGTATGAACCTTTGTGACCCTTTGAATTTGAGAGGAATTACTGTGGCCATCTGCTTATGTCCCCCAAGAGATTTTCTGCAGGACACAATTTGATAACACAAATTAAAAAGAAACAGGATAGGCACTACTGTGACCACCAGAACTTTTCAGTGGTAATGTTCGGCTCTTCTGAGTGAAGTCTCTCAACTCTTCCAGCACATGAAGGAAACTGAAACTTGAATGACCGACAGATGGCTCAGAAGAGATTAAAATCATGTTAATAAGCAAGGCACTATGAAGGGCTGGTAAATATTATAATGTCATACTCAGTTAAAGACACACACCCTCTGCTAACTCGTGTGGTGATTTTTCCCAGGGCCTGGCCATATTACTACTGCTAGATCTAATCCTTCTAGCTGAGTACTAACAAATCAATAAAATCACTTCCTACCATCTGCGACCGGCAGGGAAGATAGCCTTCATGTTAAATGCTGATGCGAGAGAATTCATCTGTTCATTACCAACAGGCAAAAGTACGGCAGCCATCTCAAAACTGAAGGGTGCAAGACCAAGAAAAATAAGATGATGAGAAGAAAGTGAGGTACCACCATATGCTTAGTATCAGAAACAAGTAAAACATGACATGACTGGAATGGTAATACTAGACACCATGATTATGTTATAGGTGTCCGTAGGTAGTTCACACTCCTGCAAATAATTTAGGCATGTACACACTATCTAAGAGATGTAGCTCAAGTAATTGCAAGAACTGGTTGACTACAGCAGTGTATTGAAGAGCTGCTTCTTTAAGCCCAACCTAAACAAAATATTAAAGGTCTAAGACCGTAAGACCCAACTGTCTTCAAGACAATTTTATGAAGGAAATGTTACGTGAGGTTAAGGTATCATACTCACCTTTCTGCTTATTAATTTCTGACACAGTCACATGTATGTCTGTTCTGTATTATTGTGTTAATTGCTGTGTGCTGGGTCAGGCACATGAATTCTTACTGCTGTGTGTGTAACACAAAATGAATACAAAGAATATGAGGGGATTTTATATATAGTTTCTGAAAAGGAAAGCTTAAAGCTCTTGCAGAGTAATGGTTAAAAATAACTATGGAATTTGGAGTGTGGTCTTGCACAAAGTCAGTATCGTGAATAAAGCTGTGCTACTGAAAAGCTTGGTTGGAAGGGACCTCTGGAGGTCATTTGGTCATTTGGTCCAGCCTCCCTGGCCAGGATGGGTCAGCTAGAGCAGGTTGTGCAGGACTGCATCCAGATGGCTTTTGAATATCTCCAAGGACAGCAACTCCACAGCCTCTCTGGGCAACCTGCACTAGTGTTCAGTTGCCCTCACAGTTAAAGTGGTTTATTATGTTCAGACTAGACCCACTGTGTTATAGTTTGTGTCCAATGCTTCTTGTGCTATTTCTGCGCATCACTGAAAAGAGCCTGACTCGGTCTTACTTACACCCTTCCATCAGATATTTATTCACATTGATAAGAACCCTCTGAGTCTTCTCTTCTCTGGGCTAAACAGTCTCATCTCTCAACCTTTCTTCATATGACATGCTCCAATCCCTTAACTATCTTCATTACCCTTCACTTGACTTGCCCTAGTATGTCTTTCTTGTATTGGGGAGCCCAGAACTAGACTTAGCACTCCACATGTAGCTCCCCCAGTGCCAATGGGAAGATTCATTTCTCTCATCTCTCTGGCAATGCTTTTCCTAATGCCTGCAAAGTCTTAGGAACAATAAAAGATTTTACATTATTTTTGCACAAAGACTGTAGAATTTACTAGAGAGATATAGAAGAAAGAATAAAAGTAATCTCATTTTTCATAGGGCTACATGAAGGGACTCAGCTCTTACTGTCACTACTTCAAACCTTTAGTGGTCATTTTCTGATTTGCCTACATTTGCTTTGTAAAAATGAAATATCCAACATTGTCATCCAACCAACAATGTGTGGAAAGCTCAGTTTAGTTCAATACATTATATCCTGAAGCTGGAATGATACAAAAGAGCCTTGAAGACAGTTTCATTGCCTGGTTAGTAAGAATGCGTCCTGCTTAATAACATTCAAAGTCTTGTCACTGACAGACATCCTACTAAATCCATTTTTTCTGAAGACCTACTTAGGGAAAACTGCTGTGAAATCTAGAAATGGAATTATCATTATAGATACTGTAACATATGAGGTAAATTACTTTCTGAAGCTTAGAGAAGCAAATCGTAATGGAATCTGTGATCTTTTCTTCTCAGTTCATAACAAGTGTCCATATATTCCCCATGTATGACAGATGCACATTTCTTTATGATTCTAGACCATCCGTCAACCTTAGGAACTTTCCTTTTCCCCCATATCTTCCTTTCAAGATTGTCCAAAGGCCACATTCTAATTTTCTCAGTTCCACCAATATGCCTTTTTTAAGCTCTTTTCGATAGCCTAGCTGTGAGCAGTCATGATTGTCTGTTTTCTTGCTTGAGGCAAGCTGAAAGGAGACACTGCAAACAAAAAATTCAGAGAGTTTTCCAGTAGGTTTCCTCCCTGGAGAGGGATTCAGGGGAGATCAGCGCCCAGGAGCCTCACCTCAGAGCGCCAAGAGCCACCGAGGGAGCCTCAAGTCCTCCACAGGACTTGCCCGGGAGCCGGCAGCTCAGCTCACGCGGGGCCCTGACTCGTCGGGGGGGAGCCAGGAGGCTCAGCGGCAGCTGTGGGTGGTTAAAAACCTGCCCAGGGAGCGCTGCGAACAGAGCGGGCGAACAGAGCGAGTCGAGGCAGTTCATGTGGGCAGGCGAGCGGGATGGTGAGCACTCACCCTATGAGCAAGGTAAGGTCTGGGAGCTCTGCTCTGGCTGCCCCGGCAGTGGCCAGCATAGGCACCCAGACAGAGCTGGTGAGAGGGGAGGCTGCAGGGCAGAATGGCCATGGCTGCACTCGGTGCTAACTGGAGGAGGTCCTGCTGCAGCAGGTGGCTGAGCTGTGGGATGCAGTTAATAACTGGGGGATGTCAGGGAAGCTGAGAGGGAGCAGGACTGTTTGCTCCAGGATCAAACTGGGCAGGGGCCTCAAGTTTCCCCCCTGGAAGGAGGGAGGGGGGAGGCCGGTAACCCGGGAGGATGGCAATTAGTAACTAAAAAAAAAAAAAATAACAACAAAAAAGGAGGCAGAGGACAGTTAAAAGCAAGGGGCTTCCTCCTACATCTGTTGTCCCCACCCAGAACCGCTTTGCCGTCCTGCAGGGGGCTAATGAGGAAACGCACTTGCACCGGGAGCAGCCGGCTGGGGCGCTGGGAAAGAAGATCTCTACTGGTGCTACCAGGAAAAAGTGGCGGGCCCTAGTAGTGGGGGACTCTGCTTTGAAAGGGACAGAGGCACCCACCTGTCGGCCTGATCTGGTCTCAAGGGAGGTGTGTTGCCTACCCAGGGCACGGATCAGGGATGTTGCGGGGAGGCTGCCTGCTCTGGTAAGTCCCATGGACTATTACCTGCTTCTAGTGATCCATGTGGGTGCTAGGGACGTAGATAGCAGTAGCCTGGGGGACATAAAGAAGGACTACAGAGCCCTTGGGAGAGCTGGTTAGGGGCTCTGGAGCTCAGATGGTATACTGGAGAACGGATTTAAAACAGGGGAGGACCTTAGAAAAGCTAGAAGGATTGCACAGGTTAATAAATGCTTACAAGAGTGGTGCCATGGTCAAGGGTTTGGGTACCTTGAACATGGGACCCAAGCTTGTAGGTTAGGTGTACTGGGGGATGGTGGACCTGCTCTGATAAAGAAGGGGAAGAGTGGCTTTGGTAGGAGGCTTGCCAGACTGGTCAAGGATGCTTTAAGAGGCTTGCCAGACTTCTCATGGATGCTTTAAACTAGATGTGTTGGGGGAGGGGGACATCATTCCATCCTAACACGCCCAGTTAGTTGCCAGCACCTATAATAAATGCTCGGAGCGACGTAGCAACATTCCAGCTGCTCCAGCCAACGGGCTGGCCTCATTTGGAGCTCGGCTCAGGTGTCTCTATACAAATGCCCATAGCATGGGGAACAAACAAGAGGAATTAGAAATGTGTGCACATCTATGGGGGTATGATATAATCGGCATCACAGAAACATGGTGGGATGGCTCCTATGACTGGAGTGTTGAAATGGAAGGTTATAAGCTTTTTAGGAAAGACAGGCCTGGTAGGCAGGGAGGGGGAGTTGCCCCTTATGTTAGGGATAGGTTGGAGAGTATGGAACTCTCTCTGGGGACAGGTGAGCAGTTAACAGAGAGTTTATGGGTCAGTGTTAAAGGGAGAACAGCGATGGGGGTCATAACTGTGGGGATCTGTTACAGACCGCCTGACCAAGAGGAATCTGTGGATGAAGCACTCTATAGACAGATAGGAACAGCCTCAAGCTCGCAGGCCCTTTTTCTCATGGGGGACTTCAACCACCCAGACATCTGTTAGAGCGATGGTACAGCCCGGCACAAGTGATCCAGGAGGTTCCTCGATTGTGTGGAAGACAACTTCCTTCTGCAAGTAATAGAGGAGCCGACAAGGAGAGGTGCCCTGCTTGACCTTGTACTCACCAACAGAGAAGGGCTCGTTGGAAATGTGACGCTCCAGGGCAGCCCTGGATGCAGTGATCATGAGATGGTAGAATTCAAGATCCTCAGGATGGTGAGAAGAGCGTGCAGCAAACTCACTGCCCTGGACTGCAACANGTTGGAAATGTGACGCTCCAGGGCAGCCCTGGATGCAGTGATCATGAGATGGTAGAATTCAAGATCCTCAGGATGGTGAGAAGAGCGTGCAGCAAACTCACTGCCCTGGACTGCAACAGAGCAGACTTTGGCCTCTTCAGGAACCTGCTTAGGAAGGTTCCATGGGATGTAGCCTTAGAGGGCAGGGGGGCACAAGACTGTTGGTTGATATTCAAGGATCTGTAGTGACAGGACAAGGGGTAACGGGTTCAAACTTAAACGGGAGAGGTTTAGATTGGATATAAGGAAGGAATTCATTCCTGTTAGTGTGGTGAGGCACTGAAATGGGTTGGCCAGGGAGGTTGTGAGTGCTCCATCCGTGGCAGTGTTCAAGGCCAGGTTGGATGAAGCATTGGGTGATATGATTTACTGTGAGGTGTCCCTGCCTATGGCAGGGGGGCTGGAACTAGATGATCTTAAGGTCCCTTCCAACCCTAACTATTCTATGATTCTATGATCACCTGCTACAAGCTCAAGAGTGTTGCATCCCAAATAGAAGGAAGTGCAGCAGGAGGACCAGGAGACCTCCTTGGATAGATAAGAAGCTGCTGAGGAAAATTCAAGGGGAAAGAAAGAGGCTTATAAAAGGTGAAAGCAAGGACATGCGACCTGTGAAGAACACAGGGATGTTGTCCGGGAAGCTAGGGACCAGGTGAGGAAAGCTGAGACCCAGTTAGAATTAAACTTGGCTAGGGATGTTAAGGATAACAAGAAGGGATTCTACAGGCACA
>NDXB01001913.1:0-34924 GCA_002631895.1 Agapornis roseicollis
GCAGGGGAGGGCAAGAAGGAGGGTTGAGTGAGTGAACGAGCTGCGTGGGTTTAAACCACGACAATGCCAGTAAGTACTTTAAGGTTAGCATAACTTTGAACTAAAAATCTACAGTCCCATTTAAGTTTATATTTATTAAAATTATGCAATAATATATAATTCTACTTGCACAATTTCCATAACATTATATGTATTTTTTGCTATGCGATTTCTGAATCAGATTATTCCTGTGAACTCTAACATTAGCCTTCTTTGAGTTTTTGACAATACCAACATTAACACTGTTAATTTTCCTCAGCTCCTTACATCTTGTTTTAATGTGTGCTGAGAGATCTCTGCCTTACACAGTGACTGATTCTCCTCTCAACTCCTTATTAGCCTAAGCCTAATTTTCAAAGGAACTGAACATTTAAAAATGTTCCTGAGGTAAGTGGGAATTAAAATTTTGTATAACAAATACAATGTTTTAAAACCATTCATGTTCTTCAAATGTGGCATCCAACTTCAATAGATACTTTCAAAATAGTTTGGAGTGGTTTTGGTTGGGTTTGTTTGTTTGTTTGTTTCCTAATATGTTATAGTTGCAGCCTGCAAAATGGACAGAAGACCATATTTAGGTCTGAACAATATATTGAAGAAAAATTGTCACTTAGTTATACACTCAATATTATGCTTTAATCGTCAAAAGACAGCCCATGACAAAACCAATAACTTCATAATATTGTGAAAGATTTGGAGGATCTGCTGGAAGTAGAACAGAGGAACATGACATCTATAATTAAATAAAATAGAATATTTAATGCTACATGTGCACCATCCTGTTTTTCATTAGAGCAGAGATCTTGTTACAAACAGTATGCTATTGTGCAATTAAATGTATTGAAAATAAAATACACATGGGAGCTGAATTAAGATCGCAAACTATGTTATTCATGCTTTGGTAGGAATGGCTTGTGGAAAGAATATTGTTTTGAGCATCTCACTGGTAGAAAGATAAAGACGGATGCAGTAGCTTTACACTCTGCTGTTCCCATTGTTTGGCTCAAGGCAACTGTGTGCATGGCCAAGATTATAAAACAATCATCGCTGCTGTTTTTATAGATACTGGAGTGAGACAGTAGTTCACTTTTCTGTGTGAATAGGAAATGTCCATGATGAATGTATCAATCCCTAACTGCCACTAAAAAATGGAAGAAAAAAAAAATTCCATATTTATCAGCTACAATAGTGTGTTAACTCTGTACCTTTGCCTCAAAAATTCAGAGGTTCAAAGAATGATGCCTCTAAAAACCAGTCATATTTATAACTGTTCCTAAAGGAGAACTAATAAACTCTGTGCTCCTGCAGATTACTCCACAGGAAAACACTCTTAATATATGCTTAAACAGGATATTCATAGCTTTTCAGTACCCTGGACATTTATTGTGTAACAGTAAGAGTCATAGTAATTATAAAATCCTTAATGACATGTATTATGCTATTAGATTTGCTTTAATATTGACCACATACCATTTTATTCTTTGTTACTACACTGATTTTTTCTGAATGGGTTTTTAATCCTTACTGTGAAACCTAAATAACATCAGCTTTCAAATTTTCATGTTCAACTTAACTGACATTTAGTACCTTTTTTAGAACTTACAAGCCAGTATAAAACATAGCTTTGGGTTCTACACCATTACTTATTTAACTGGCCTTTAATAATTCACTGTAGTTGACTAAGATCAACCATATTAAATCCTTCCATTTCAGGTAATTGAACCAAGACACTAAAATAACAAGATGCCTAAAAACTCCAAGAATTATTGAGAGAACCAACTTCAAAACCACAAACTGGGCACAATATATTTCATAAAAACACTGAAATATTTGAGTCTGAAAATCTTCCCAGTCTATTAGGAGCAGACTAGTTTATAAACTCCCAAAAACTGAACTATTGTGGTACCACAAATCTCATTATCTGTTCTACTGAACTATCAAATTCAATAAGTCAGGGGAAACAAAAACATAACACAGAGAAACCAGTCAGTCAGTTACTTGATTATATTAAAACTCTGAATAACTGAGGTTTATTTCATGTCTTGGGCACAATCTCCCTCCACGATACCTCTCTTCTTTGTATATATATCTTTGGATCTGACACTTGCAAAATGGCATGTATAAAACCACTTGGGTCACTAGTACTGGTTACTGTCAGGATTTTAGATAACTACCTGAAAACAGTATTTTTACATATTTTAGCTATAGTATGGTATGGCCTACTCCTGCAATAAAATAAAAGCTTCTGAGCAATTTTAATGCTTTTTCACTTAAAAATACAGCAGAAACATGTTGCACAAATGACAATATCTACACCTGTGCTGCCAGTCATTAAAACACTTTAGATGGCTGAAAGTGTTAAATCTCCTTCAACTGAAGAGAAACATCAAATGTCAAAGCTCAGTTTGTTGTCAGCATGCTTCATACTCAGCTGCTACCTTCCCTTTTTTATTAGTGCTTAGAAAGAAGTCACACATCGAGGTCAGTTATCACACTCACCAGTTGTTCAAGTTTACTTACCCTTTGGCCTTCTTTGCCAGGTGGACCTTGGGGACCCTCCAGTCCTGGCAAACCCTGAAAATACAAACATTAAATAAATATAACATTCAGTGTTATTTTCATCCTCCATTATTTTATAGAAGTAAAACTAAGCGAAAGAGCCAGATATCAAGACAAAGCACTTATAGGTTATTGATACTAACTTATTTCAGGATAATGTTACATTCAGGTGCTAGAAGAAGTGCAAATGATAATTATTACTCACATTCCTCCATATAAAGGTTGAAACATTTGGAAAAGAAGAGTTAAGTTAGCACTACTTAAGCATAGTTATATTTAATTGCAGTATTATATGAAAAGTGATTTCTTTTGTTAAGTTAGGATATGATAAGGAAAAAAAAAAGTTATATAAATAAATGGCATCTTACTCCACAATTCAAAATCAAATATAGGCACTGAAGGGGGAGGGGAAGGGAGGGAAAGGAGACTAAATATAGCAGAAGGCCTTATGCTCACTGTCTTGTAAGAACAAGCCCCGTGCTGCTTCCTCTGTGTGCCTGGCTCTGCTTTTCCAAACCCTTCAGTCACTTCTCTCACCCTCTTGCCTGACGAGGCACAGGAGCTTTCTGTGTTTTGAATATAACCTTGACTTATCGGCCTTCCTTCTGAACTCAGTGCAAGGATCTGCCTTTTGTGACTGAATCACAGTTAGTTTCTGATGCTTTGGGGCTTTAACTTTGTATCTGATTAATGCAGATATAGTCATAAAGCCTTCAGATAAACTCACAGCTCTGTACTTAGAACAGTGCTCCCCCTTTACTTTATGAGTCACCCTCGAACACAATTTTTTTTTTAAATTACTTTGAGGAAGCTATCAAATTTCATTATAGCAACAAGAAATATGAAATGAGTTTCAATGTGATCAGGAAAAAGCACTGCAGAGTTTTACTTTGTACAATTAAAAAAAAAGTTTTGAATGTAATAGAACATTTTCTTACAGGGTATCAAAAGTTAAAGAACTTATCTTTAGTTTATTTAAGAGTTTGAAATATTAAAATATTAAATACTTAACCATTTAAATTACTCAGGCTCAGGTATTGTTTTAGCTTGCGTTGCGTCTTTAGTCAAATTCTCAACTCCTTATTTAGAATCAATTACATTGACCCAATAAGGGTAAACTGAGGCCCCTTGAGAATCATGTTTTTAAGAAATGACTGGATTTCCAGAAATCAGTCTAAAAAGTTTATTTATGATCTCTAATTCCCAAGATAAACTTAAGAAAGTAAACAGTCATGCCAAGGCTGCGAAATCCTGTATCTTAAGTCTCCTGTATCTTAACTTAAATCTTAAATAAAAGTAGTCAGTCCAAGAGTTTTTCTATTCTTATAATTTCTCAACTTCTGAAAGTGAAGATAGAGGAGTATGTCAGACAGTATTTGGAATTATAGAATTGTAGAATGGTTTGGATTGGAAGCAACCTTAAAGCTCATCTACTTTCAAAACGCCTGCCACGGGCCACGACACCTTCCACTAGATCAGGCTGCTCAAAGCCCTGTCCAACCTGGCCTTGAACACTGCCAGGAATGGGACAGCCACAGCTTCCCTGGGCAACCTGTGCCAGTGTCTCACAAACCTCACACTGCAGAAGTTCTTCCTAACATGCCATCTAAATCTATCCTCTTCCAGTTTAAAGCCATTACCCCTTGTCTTGTCACTACACGTCCTTGTAAAAGCCCCTCTCCAGATGTATTATAGGCCCCCTTTATAGGAATATAGGCTATTTCTCCCTTCACTGAAGTTTACAGTGTAAGCAAGATAAGGTTTAGGACCTTGTACAAAACTGAAGTGCACCATTTCTGTATTTCCCCAAAAGTTTATGGAACTGGAACACGCATGACAAGGTTTTGTTCAACAAATAAATCATGGTAAGTTAATTACATTGCAGTTGTCTGGCTTATACATGCAGACACCCATAATGCAGTATGTGAATGTAACCTCCGCAAACCTTCTCTAAATTTTCCTTGAGGTATTTAGGAACTTGCAGAGAATTCTGTGTCCAACTGTTAGCAATATTCCACCTTTGTAGAGAATTCAGGAAGAGGTGGAGTTTTGTTTTGTTAATATTTCATTTCCGGTGACAACTTTATGCAAGGGAATGAGACAAAAACCTATAACATCTGTTTTATGGAGGAGGAAATACTTAGCCTCACATATCTGCACAATATAGCTCCAAAGGGACAAGAATTGCACAAGAATGTAACTGCACAATAATGATAATAAATAGCCAACATTTTTGTCCAAGACCTACTTTTTATTCTTTTTCTTCTCTCTACAATATTATTGTCAAGAAAAAGGAACCAGATAAGCAGGTTTATCTTCTAGGAAAGGGAGGAGAGCAGCTTACAATTGGTAACTAGGCAGGGAGGACTACTCGGTACAAGGAGCCACATCCTGACATTGAAACTGAGGTAAAAGTTCACACTAACTTTAGTGGGATCTTCAGTTTAAAAACTGATAGGACAACATGGCCGCATCAACTAACACGTCTGTAAAGCCACAATAGCTTGGCAGCAGTAATGACTTAGCAATGTTATCCCTCTTCAGCATTCATTAAGTGAGATCCTGCAAAAACAACTAAGGAAGACCTGAAGGAGGAATGAAAAATAAAACTTCTCTACAGTGAAATCTATCTAAAGGGACAAAAGATACATATTTGTGGGAAGGCAGACAACGAAAGGGTCTGCAAAGTCTTATCCCTCTAACTTCTCAACATCTCCATTTGGAGATAAAAGGTGACTCTTGATTTCCTCAAACCCTGGATGGCACAGTGGGTATACAAACCCTACCAAAGAAGCCCACCATTGCAGACAGAAAAGGACAGAATAGACTGAATATATAGATGTGGATGCATGGGATATGTCCTTGATTGTGTTGAAAGCATTTATGGCAGAAGGCAATATATTTTACATGTAGCATTTCCACAAGTAAACAATATCCAAAGCACCCTGATAGTCTTAGAGAATGAGTATGGTGATGAGCAAAAGCAGGTGTAGGAATAGCACAAGTGAGAGATAAGAACAGCCCATTCCTGTGACACCAGACTGGCAGGAAAATAGAATGCATTCTTACATGTGGCCTAATATGCATGGGATTTTCCTGGCTCTGCCAAGCCAGGTTGGAGGTTTCAGGTTGGAAGGTGGTACCCTTCTACCTACTTCATGAAGAAGAGAATTTAAACAACATTTACAGTCTTTAGGTCTTGTACCTATCATGGACCTGGCAAGCCCTTGGAATTATGTGCCTGAAGGAATCTGAGGGACATTAAATGGAAACGGGATTAGATGCATCTGAATCTGGGAAAATCTGTTATGATGAGTGATGATAACTCTGAAAAGAGACAAAACATGATGCACAGACAGGTACAAGAGGATTGTATAACACCTTGAAGCTAAGAGCCAGAATTTGTTAATTCCTTTATAAGAAATAACACGCTAGTTGTGAAGCTAGATAAAGAAAAAGCAAGCATGTACTTGCTATGAAGCACATGCTGACTGATATTTAAACAAAATATCATACAAACTTAATATTAAGTTTTAGTTGAAGGAATACAGGAAAAATTACAGATTTAAAAATTGCTAGAGTAGAATACGTGAGCTTTTAAAAGAACTTGCATGTTATTGAAAATATCTGTAGGAATTATCATTTTAACACTTGACCATTAATATTTTTTCCAAGTATCAAAAGCTAATACGAATTATTAAACTTGAGATAGTAGAGGAAAAATACGTTTGGAAGTGACAGAAAAAATCAGCAAACAGTTCAGCCAGTAATGCTGGTTTAAGTTTCATAAGCTATCAATTGAAGGTATATTAGCTGGCATGTAGCTATCAGAAACTATCAGAAGGGCTAAAATCCTGTCACGTAAACCTGCAGGTACAAAACCAGTTTATATTCCTGATACATTCTGACAAGTATCCACAGAGACATTGTGGAGACTTGGTTCATAAATTTAACAGCTCAGTGTAACTGCCCAGGAACAAACTGAACAAAAATAAAATAAAAATGAAAGCAAAGCTTTTATTGTGACCTCTTGGTGAACTAAACCTAAACAAAACAAAATCCCAGCTGAAGTGGAAGACTTGTTATTTGCATTACTTCCACTGGAAATGTATAGCCTATGCCAAATAAGTATATTTTTGGTATTCTGAAAGTTGCTTCAAAACACAGATCTTAGTTTTCGAAGCAGAAGGCTAGACAGCTCCCTTATGTACTTATAGGTAGTGATGATGAAATGGGTTCTGTGTCGTACACACAAAGTACTCTTATCCATTTTCCTCATTCTGAATTCAACAAACACATGACCTCATATTTTATGGAATAAATACTACTAGACAGAAAGAAATTTTATGTAGTTTAGTGAGATGAGTCAAGCAGAGACAAAGACTAGATTAAGTATGCAGAAACAAACAAAAAAAAGACACAGCTATAACAGACACGATTTGACTAAGCAATCTGAAAACAGTATTTTTAAACAGAAAGGTATAGCTCTACTGAAACAAAATCAACACTTAAACCTTTTTACAAGTGACCTGGGGATCACTTCCCACTGTAGGGGCTTGACCTAGTTCTTCAATGCACAGTTCTCACAAGGATAAAGAAAAGCTGTCAAACTGATGAATTACACATACAACGATCTTTCTGTAAAATGCACAAGTAGAGCAGCATAGAATCACACAAATCAATAACCAGGCAAAAAGTAACCATGGACTTCCAAATTCCTGACATGACATATAATGCTGTGTGATCATGGTAAAGAGCTGCAGCCTGACTGACCTGAAAAGCATTCCCCAGCAACCCAAATACTGCTGTAGCTGCTCTAATGCAAGGATGTCCCATCAACTCAGAATACTTCAAGATTTGGGTCAATTAGGTCTTAAATTCATCTGCTTATCTGGAGATGTTACTGGAAGACAAGTTCTTCTGTGCAGGTCATGATTGTCACTGTGATCCTTCTATCGTGTTTTGAGCATATTTTCCTCTTTGGCCTGTTTGGACCATATTGAGGGGAAATAAGTGGCTTCCTCTTGTGTAAGAATGGGCTATTATCCTTGGAAAGCAAAGGAGCTAAAATATAAATATCTTCCCGCAGTCAAGATGGCCATAGTGTTAGTTTCCCACATATCGTCAAGCCAGTTCACTTGCTATGACTGTCCTGCTGTTCCACATTGAAGCTCAAACAGGAGTGTGAGGAAGAAAAAGATCGTAAAATATGACTATGATGGATTCCTCTTCTTGACTGCCCATCACCAGGCACACAAAAACCCACAAAGCCTGCAGACATCCCTCACTGTTACACTTATGTCAAATACCAGTACTTTTAGCATTTCCTAACATGACCTGGTCTCATTCACATCCTTACTTGAAGTAAATTGAGATGGCAAGCTGAAAGATTTGTGCCCCATGTTTGGCCTCTTATTGCTACCATAATAATCATACTGTTTTGCTTAGGGGTGCAAAGTGGAATAGGCCACAATTTTGCTTTCCAAACTGCTGCCAACCCATTTACTTCAGTGGGAAAGGAGACAGCATTTAGTAGAAGTATCTCATACCAGACAACATGATCAGCTACATTTTCATGATAATTTATTACTGAAGCAAACAGAAAATATGTTTCTCACTGATCCCATTATGCTTTGGAATTGGTCATTTCTGTAGCTCTCTTGGAAATCTAACTTGAAATCTATTTTGCTTCAGAGACAATCATTTCAAAGGGAAACTGGAAAAGTAATTTCACAGAAGTTCACACATTATGACCGTAGTACTTTTAATAGACATGGGATTATTTTTCTAAGCAAAAGAAGTATCATTTAAAATTCTAAGGAGTAATTTGAAGTGATTCTTTACATTGATGTCTACTGCATATAGGACTATTCTCAAATAATTTTTCTAATGAAAGACATATAAATCACGTCCATGCCAATTTAGCAGACTGAATTTTTGAAAAATAAATTTTCTGTGAGGCTAAGGCATTAATCTTCACATGTGCCTTCTGCATCAGTATTACTTCATCAAGAAGATGAAAACCAGACTAAATTGCTAAAACATCTTCTATTTTACTGAAAGAGCAATCTTAATAGGATCTGCTTAAGGGTATTTAAAAAGCATTTTTTAAAGAAGAGAATATTTGCAAGTTATATTGTGAGAGTTAAGGATCACTATATCTCATGCAAAACAACTGAACAGTCCAGTATTTTCATGAAATTAATACACCTCCATTAAAACAACTCAAGCAGATAAAATTCTGGTTTTTCTTAGAGAGATGTGTAAGAAAAGAATATATTTAGAAGGAATCTTTAATGAACTAGAATTGCTCTCCTTTACATCATTACATTAAAAGAAAGAGAGGATAACATTGAGATGCTTACTAATGTTGGAGGGTGTGTTACCTTCCTAAGTAATACAAGTTAATCTGATGACATAATTTTTCCACGGTGGGACAAGAAAGCAATAGTGTGCAGAAGTCAAGATAAGCAAAAACTGGCACATGATCTTTCAGGAAGAATCATCCAAAATACTTCTGCCCATTACAACAGCAAGAATGCCAGGATACCAAACCCCTCCATTTCAGAGTTTTGTATAAATGCCAAATAATTACACTATGACCAAAGTACTGCTTCAAATGAATCATGAATAACTGCTGAAGCTCTGAGGGGAAAGCTGTGTAATTTGTTGTTTATGTTTGTTTAGGGAGGGGAGAGCCAAAAGTGACGGTGAAGCTTGCCCAGGCCTGAATCTGCCCCTTCCTCCCACAGCCGCCTCCAAGCCGCACTTGTGCGCCGGCTTCCTTTGGCTCAATTTAACCAGACCTGGGAGCCAACATTCCAACTATCTGTTTACTAAGCAAGTCTTGGGGACTTCTGTCTGTGACCAGCTTAAGCCTCAGCTTCTGCGTAAACACTTGGTGCCATCTGGATGACTATTTTATAACTCCTGAAAGGGATAGGTTCACAGGAACGTACGGACGGACACTTGTTTTTCTCAGGAACTAAAAGCAGCATATCAAGTGTCAAGAGGAATAGTTATCATATATTTTACGAGAAATGGCTGTGCTACCTTCCCTCACCTGTCACTCTTCTGAAATGGCATGCACAGGCTTAAGCTGGGGATATCAGAGTGGGCAAGCTCCAGAGCCAGCTGTGCCCCTGAAGAAACCAGTCCTCAGCTTCTGCCACTAAACTCCACATTTTGACAAAATCACACCACAGAGCAGTATAATCCCTGCTGTTTACTCTTTGAAGGGTCCCTGGCTACCATGTTTATGAGGGAGTTTAAACTTCTAAAGACTAAACAGATCCCTGAATAAAGTGAGCATAATTAGGGAGAAAAGTTCAAACTACATTCCAGGCATGTATTGTAAAGCTTGAAAACTACTAAAGAGCTTTCTAATACTTATAGAGCAATTCAGAAAGAACATACCTGAGAAATTAAAGACAGCATATAGAAAGGATGAGAATCAATCATGACTTTGGACTACTTGCATAAAACTAACACCACAACTGAGGAGACAAAATAAATATGTATATCTTGAATTATATAGTGTTGGAGTCCATGAAAATATAGAAAACTTTGCATCTTTACTAAAAGTGCTTAAATTTGAACATATATGTAAAAATTAATGATCCAAGCCACTAAAATGTATTTATAAGAATAATGCATGAATCACACAAATATACTTGGTACTACTGAAATTATTAATTTCATTACAATCCTACATAAAGCCTATACAATTTTTCATAGTTTCGTTTTGACAGCTTAGCTTATTTTGTGCTACAGTGTTGTTCCTTTTTTCTCTCTAATTCATCATTCAAAATGATGAAATTGTACTTCCATACCTGCCTTGTTTCTTGGTGAAACAAAACTTCCATACCTGCCTTAAAGAAATGTACAGAAACACATGGGCTGCAATTCTAATCCCATCTCTATTCAGAAATGTACAGTCAGAAATGTATAGTCAGGCAAACACAAACTCTTTCTGAATTCTCTGACATCGCTGCAAATGAGTTTTGGTAAGTGTGCAGTCTTTAGGATTTCAACAGAGATTTTCTGTTAACTGATACCAAACGTGAGTATTCACAGCTCTACTTTTTTTTCTCAGAGCAATGCACTGAGCTATGAAATTTTTATTTCAAACTCATAAAATTATTTTTGCATCTTAAGAACCAGTGGTATTATTTCCCCTGTTTCACAGTTTGGCATATGCTCATCCACCTGGTAAGTTGTTTCAGCTGTTGGGTACATATGAATTCTACCACACATACTGCCTCCAAGTAGCCCTCATTCCTTACAGAAACTATAATGGCTATATCTGTCAGTTGAGCACTTTTAAAGATATATCTTTTTCCTCTAAGTACCACTAACTTCATTGTTTCTGCATTTTTTCATGCTGGAGGGCAGAGTGTACTCACTGTGCTTCTGAGCAGCACAGGATTTCCTACATGTCAAGGATGCCTGAACACTTTTATACACAGGGTCATAGACACCTTTTAGGTACAAATAAGAGACAAAAGAAAACCCAGAAGTTTCTACCGCTTACTTTTACACACTTACATAGATTACCTACAGACGACTCTCCATGGACCAAAGGATCATCAGCTGTTTGGGAATAACTGCAGTGAAGCAGTCTCACCCTTCTGCCACCTTCATGTTCTCCATGATGAGGACAGGAGCATGGTGCAGGTCTGTGTGCGGAAAGAACACTCTGGCCCTGCACAACAGTGCTGATATTCTAGTTTATTCTGATACCAGCACATACAGGAGACCTTCTTGAGCTTATGCCACTGGTGTATGATTTCTATGAAAGTACATAGCAATGGAAGACCTGCACAGGGCAACAGGGCTCTGTAATGCCATCATTTCACACCTGCATCAATACACAATTGAACTGGGGCAGAAGGTTGATGACTCAGGCCCAATCATCCAGTTTGAGCAAAACCAAGCCCTTTTCAATATTTTGTCTCTTCCTGCCCAAATCCATTTTGGACTGAGCTCTAACAGTGAGCCATCACTTTCACACCTCTTCCCTCATCCCCCAGCATAATAATTCATTTTGCCTTTTGATAAATAGAAATAAATCATTTCCACATTAGAAAAACTAAAAAATACTCTAAGTGGAGAATAGATTTATGACATTATTCATGAGTCCAAAATGAATGGAACATTTCAAAACTTTGCTTTAACAGGGTTCATAATGAAACACTGGTGTCAGATTTTGGCTATAACAGCATGAACGGTCCTGACACAGTAAATTCTAATCCAGTGACACGTAAACCTTGATATTATCTGACCTACTACTTATTCACAGTGAGATACAACATCTTTCTTTCATGATTATATATCGTGAGAGTTATGGCCATACAGAAGTCACACAAATAAAACAACTCTGAAGACTGGATTTTCCTCAAGCCACCACCATTCACGTCATTCATCTTTTAGCCCTTGCCAACAGAAACACATGACTATTTACAGTGTGGGAGAACGGAAGCCTTCCTGCTGGGCCATATATTCAGCAGTGTTGTAATCTGTCTTCTAACTGCTAAACCAACTCACACTCACTCTTGTCTCTCAGTCAGCAGCTACGCAAAAAGATGTTTCAGTACATCAGTTAATAACATCCCTCCGAAGACTCGTGTCTGCTTTCCTAAAATGTAAATGTTTCCTTTTAAAAAGCATGAAGATGACCATCAGTTAGTGTGCCAACACAAAGACATTGCTGTGCCTGCATCAACTGAGCTAAAACATTTGCATGGCATTTCATAATCGAAGTAACTCTGACAGTCCATTTTATGAAAGTGAATCACTTGAGGTACAGAAGGAGTAAGTTCAGTCAATTTGAAAGCAGCTTCAGATTTTTGATGTCATACTACTCACCTCTGAGCATGACTGTTAGGAAAGCTAAGTGTCCACAACTGCAACTGAAGACAATGAATGCACTGAAAACAGGTCTAACATATCCAGATGCTGCTGTCAGAATGGATGTAGTAATTTTTCTATCATTTATATAAGAAACACTCAAAAGAACCATTCTGTGGTCCTACAGAACATAGAAAATAAGTCTCCTTAATTCTTTTTCCTGTGTCTTCAGAAGTATCCTATTTCTAGGCCTGTAAGAATCCAAAGAAAGACCTACTCCAAACCATCTATTGCAGTAGTAATCCTACAGTCAGTGTTGTAACTAGATGACGTTTAAGGTCCCATCCAACCCAAACCATTCTATGATTCTATGATTTGTCTCTGGGATATTAAGATACCAGATACTTAGATTTCATAATCCAAAACCAAGTACCATAAAACATTGCAACTTAATTCTGAAACCTTAGAGGAGAATTTATTTTTATAGTATGTGTCTCTGGTTACACCCCTCAGCGATTGTAAAGATCCTTGCTATTACGGTGTTGGAAAGGAAGAGAGTGAAAAGACAATGTATGATAATTTATACTATGAATGATAGTTCTTACGAAGCTTATGTAGGATTATATGGGTAACCCGAATAGTGTAGAAGTAGTTCATAACACTGAGTCTGGGGGGGTGGGGGGGGAAGAGCTATTCACGCTGTGGAACTACAGCCTGGGAATTCAGGAGCTTTTGTCTTTGTGCTCTTTTGCCATGTTCTTTTGTACCATTCTCAGTTGTTTTTACCCAAATGGACTGTCCTTAGTGGGAGGCCTTCTCACTTCAGTTTATGAATAAATTACTTGGATTCAGACAGAATTATTACTTTTATGAAGCAAAACTTGCCATGGAGAGTTTTGGGACATTTGTGTTAAGGCTTTGTACATGCTTGGGGCACAGATCATTGTAGCAAAATTAAAAAAACATCTCTATGGCATTATCTAGACAGAACACAACTAATCTGCAGGTCAGTTTTCTTTTCTGGTACACTAGCATGTAGCAGATCCTCAAAAAGAAACTGACAGATCCATCCTCAAGAAGTCTTTCCTTGAAAGACAAAAGGCAACTAATCACCATGGCTGGCCTCACATATTCTTTTCTGCAGGTAAATTACAGGAAAGGGAATAAATGAATTAGTAACCAAACTTGCAACTTTCTGAGTATGATAAGCACACTTTTTCTATAAAGAAAGAAAGGAGCATACCTGTCCTCTTATTTTCCTGAGAATTGTAGAAACCAAAACCCACCTTAAGTTACTGATATATTGTTCTTCATAAGAATCTAGTAAGTGATTTCCCATTATTATAACATTACATTGCTTTTTCCTTTTTAGTGTGTGTTTGCTATACATATATGGTCTTTATGTACGATATAAAGATTGTATAGATACCAAGACCATGACACAACTTTGCAAGTGTTTGAAAGGAAAAACTGAGCAATTTTTATTCTGTGTGAAAATAATTTTGCAAACTCTTTTTCTGGATAAACAATGTTTCATACTGAAGCATATGTTATTTATTCTCAAATATTATTAGATATGTCTGTGGCAGTGTGTGGAAAGACCAGGAGCAGGGGCATCTACTGATTAGGCTGTGTGTGAGCTCAGCTACCAGGGGGATGAACATCATATACATATATATATCTCTGAGTACCAGACAACGACCATGATCAGCCAGAGGGGGTAGCAAGTTGGTGCTGTCTGTGCTTGTGGGAGTGCTGAGCGTGTCCACCTCTGTTGACCTATATGCCAGATCTGTCTGTATGTGTTGTATGTGTGTTTGCGTGCCTATTGGGAAGGCATGCTTGGCCTTGCTACCAGCTGGACATGAGTGGAAGGAGCTGTGTGAGCCGCACATCTATCTGCTGGATGTATTACCTTAACTTTCTGAGAAGAGGTCCTGTGTGTCAAGTATGCAATCTATGTCTATAATACTGTGTCGCATTGTACTTATAACTAAGCACTTAATAAAATAACCTGACAACAGAATTCCTTATAAATACCAAGGGAAATCTCTCACTTTAACCAGCCCATACTATCTATACACAGAATAAAAAAAAAAAAAAAAATCCCAAACCAGTATTGCTGTTAGCATTTGTGGGAAACAAGATGTTTTAAAAATACTGATTTTCTTTACAAAATTCCCTTTTCCCCACTTCACAATTTATAAAGAAAATGCAGAGGCATTCTAAAGAGAGGGACTTGTCTCTTATATTTAATGATGAAAGTATTTACATTGCAAATAAGCTAAAACCAGCAACATTTCTTAATGATTTTCTTTTTCCTGTTTTTGTTTCACGTGTACTTACATTCAAGGCAGCTGGTCCTGGAGGTCCTGCATCTCCCTAGTTAAAACAGTGACTAGTAAATAAATCAGCAGTCTTTATAGTTACACATATTTACCTTCTGGGCATTTTAGAGGTTACGCATCACTGCAGAAGAAAATTCACTATAATCATCAAACATACTCTCACATAAAGCAATATTCTTTTTTAGTAATGGCACAGAAGTACACAGCTCACCACAGGTTAAATGAGAAAAAAGTGGCAGGCCTCTGCATAAATAAATGGACACTTACAGAAAGCAACCCTTCAAAACAGTTTGTATATGTTAAGTTGAAAGTTACAGCTTACATGCACAAGGTGGTCATGAAGCCAGTGTGACAGCTCACATATGTAAAGACATCTGACTGCATAAAACGTTCACAGAATTAAATTGCCACAGTATGATATGCTCTGTGAGATACTCAGGTTCAATCCATGGGAGCAAATCAGAGCACTCAGAGAGCAATTCAGAACACTGAATTTAGGCTTCTGCTCTGAATTCCTTTAAAAACTTGTTGTGAAAAAAAATACTTGTCTTCCATATTTACAGTTAGTCTGTATTCATATTCTTCAACCCTTAACTCTTCATACACAAATGGCAGCAGTGGGTATTTGTCACATGTAGTTAGGGCAATGCATTCAGTAATATAATGCACACTAACATACACATGCAACTTTACAGATAAAAAAGTACCTTTTCTCCTTTAGGACCAGCCACACCAGGACTACCAGGATCACCTTTTGGTCCCTGGGCAAAGAAGAAAAATGTCTATTTGTTGTCAACTGTGCAAAGCATTGGACAAAATCCTGTATTGCTGTGAATTAGTGTATGTTAATCAACTAAGCCTTTAAATATTATCACATTATTAGTATTACTATAATACTTTATTTTCAGTATTTTGTGAACAGAGAAACATCTATCAAAGACTGCATGTGTCTTTAACACATAATTAAACACACAAAGCCAAACTATCTACTTGATTGTGCCCCATTATAGCAAGCAGCATGTAGAGAGGTTTAGATTGGATATAAGGAAGTAATTCTTTCCTGTTAGGGTGGTGAGATGCTGGAATGGGTTGCACAGGGAGGCTGTGAGTGCTCCATTCCTGGCAGTGTTCAAGGCCAGATTGGATGAAGCCTTGGATGGCATGGTTTAGTGTGAGGTGTCCCTGCTTATGGCAGGGGGGTTGGAACTAGATGATCTTAAGGTCCCTTCCAACCCTAACTATTCTATGATTCTATGATCCCTTTGCAGCACTAGTAGGTCTGCATCATGCATGGCCAACAAAAGATAAAATGCTAGAGAAAGTACTAGTACAGTCACTCAACCTCTGATAAAATTGGGATTCTGTTTCAAGTAGCAATACTGAGCTGGTCTAACCTGGTTCAAACTCTGGCCTTCGCCAGGGTTTGAAAACACAATTACAGAAATAATGGAGTCATTTATACCTCCCTCCTTAGTTCTGCCTTCAGCTGGAGAATCAGATAATAAATACCGCCTAATCTTACACATTCCATAGGCAGCAATTTCACTATCACAGAATCACACAACAGTTTGGGTTGGGAGACCTTTAAGTCATCTAGTCCAACCCCTCTGCAATAAGCAGGGACATCTTCAACTAGATCAGACTGCTCAGAGCCCCATCTAACCTGACCTTAAATACTTCCAGGGATGGGGCATCTACCACCTCTCTGGGCAACCTGTTCTGGTGTTCCACCATCCTCGTTGCAAAAAAATTCCTCCTTATATCTAGCCTGAATTTACCCTCTAAAACACCTACAATACAGCCCTTTAGCTCCCAATATATAATCTTTGTTGTCTTCTCCTTGCTGCAAAACACATGGAAAAGCAAGAGATTTTGAAATATACCCAGAAAATTCAAACAATTCTGCAGTAAGGAATTAACTTCATTCTGATCCTGGACCAACACACCAGGAACTCGTTTTTGTTTAAGCCAAGAGATTTGTCTTATGCCTTCTCTCTGATCAATGGTTTAGAGGCATGCATCAGCAGAGCAGATACATTTTAAGTCAGAGACAGCTCTACAGATTAAAAGATTTTACTCAGAAACCAAATGGCAAATAATACAGGACCAAACCATAGTAAGATACTCCACAAGAAGGCCACCATGATTATTATTGTGCAGGTTACATAGGTGAAGGACAGAAAAGATTCATTTACATCTGAGTTAGGGTTTAGTAACTTAAGTTCTTCCCAGCCCCCTTTTTGCCCTTGCAAACTCTCATCCTCAGCATGCAATAATTGGAAAGATAGAGATAACTGGCACGAAAATGATAAGTAACATCTGTGCCTTGGTGGGTACAGAAACATTAAATCAGTGAGTGTTCTAAATACTGCGTATTTGTGCAACTTCACTTCCTGCTAAAATTACATTAATTCACCATCTGGAAGGAACATCATTTAGAACTATATGAGCATTTAAGTACCCACTTTGGATTAAATTTGTGGTTGTTGTAAATACCCCTGATTTAGCTTTGATTTGTCCTTTATTGAGCTTGCCAAATATGTAATAGTTAAATCAGAAGTAGTTTTGCTGTTTGAACTTAAGAAAATGTAATAGGCAGATGGATTCAAAATCCAAGCCAAAAAAATCGCTTTCTTTTTACAATCTGCATATTTATAGCATAGTTTTAATATTGTCTCCATTTACTACATTTTACTTTTCACCTCCTTCTGAAAGGCTGCATAAGACACAACCAGTCCATGTTCTAAAAAGCCATTTTAGGGATTTTTCAGGTATACAAACTATGCATCCGGTTCAAAATCAATATTAACAAATCACCAGTGGCACAATAGGTTTAAGAGTTAGCTCTTAAGCTGTATATTTATGGAAGAGTAAAAAAATCTGCAGCTCACAAATGGAAAGATATGTATATATATTTATATCTCTGTGTTTCTCTGCTGAATACAAATGACAACTGCAGACAAAAGATACTGAACCAAAGCCATGCACTGCCAAACTATGGACCTCATTTTTCCTAATTGGTGTGTTTAAAGCTTTTAATAGTGCTCCTGCAGTGCACCTTGGTAAAGTAGCAGTTTGACAGCTACTGCAGAGTTGATGACCACAGAAGTCAATCTCACATAAAAAGAACAAGGGGAAACTACATATTTGACAACATGCCGCACGGTCTTCAGCTGGTACTTTTTCTCCTCTGTAAGAACTACAGCTTGGTCTTTTTACAGGTCAGGTAAACTTATATTATGGTTCCTCTATGGATATCAAAATGTAAGTGTTAGGAAACACATGTATAGGGACAACTCAAGGCTAACAAAACAACAAGTAAAATGTCAGAAATTATAGACTTTTTTTTTTTATTTTAGAAAGACAAGTAACTGTAACATGACTGCTTATCAACAGATAAATTGCTGGAATAAGTATATCACACATATCAATAAGCATGTAAACTTAGCAAAATTGAGGCTAAAGCGTGAAATACTAAACTGGAGGCAAGGGGATGTTTGCAAGGGCATGGCAATGGTACTTCTTCTGGTGGAAGGACTTTAAAGGAGAAGCTACTATATTGGTTGACACTTTTTGACAAACATTTAATCAGACTTTTTCGTGATATTAGTTTACTGGAGTCTTCTCCAGCCTACAAACTGAAGTGGATGAGGAGAAAAAACAATTAAAAATCAGTAACTGTGCTTTAAAGCTTGAAAAAGGACCATGGTTTTACAAATTCATTAAGGAATTTGATTTTATTGTGTCATGCATATCTCAGCACAAAAGCTTTTCACTTCCTGTGTTTTCAGTCATTTTGAAAAGATCAGAGAGGTAAAACATTTTTAGTGAGAAAGGGGAACAAAGCAACAGAGAATCACAAAACAGTTTGCGTTAGAAGCGACCTTCAATGGTCACCTAGTCCAGCCCCCCTGCAATAAGCAGGGCCATCTTGAGCTAGATCAGGTTGCCCAGAGCCACATCCTGTCTGGCCTTAAATATCTCCAGAGATGGTGTATCCATGACCACTCTGGGCAAGCTGTGCCAGTGTTCCACCACCCTCACTGTAAAGAATTTTTTCCTCACATCCAGTCATATTCTCTCTTTGAGTTTAAAACCATCACCCCTTGTCCCCTAAGTCAATTTGTTTGGGTTAAAGGTGATAATCTACAAACTGATACTACCACCATCTCAGTCTGAAAAAATAGTACCAAAATAACTGAATTGTCAACCTTGCATTAAATTATCAGTAAGAAAACTCCTTCTGAAATTTAGGAACATTAAGAAAATTGTTGAGTGCTACCTCCAAGTAAAACATGCTCTTTGTGCCCTGGTGCTTTACTTGATAAATTCTGACTTAACCTGCTCTAGCAGGCTCACTGAGGCCTGAGAAAAGCGTATCATTCACTGAAAATGTTTTCAGAGAGAAAAAGCAGCAGACAGTGCTTATACTTCATCACAGGAAAGAGATGAATCAGGTAAAATGTACTGGCAGGTGATAACAAATATTCGTCCCAGTGAAACAATTCAAAGATCAGCTGAACCCCAACCAGAAGACTCCAGCAGCTCCTGCAGCAGCCAAGTGTTGACCACTATTTATGTGTCACACACTATGCTACATTCATGCAGCAATGGAAAATACTGTAAAATTAGCATAATCTGAGGATAACAAGTTTTTCACTCTAAAAGGTATCTGTCTGGAAAAGACTTCATTCAGCATTTACAATTCCCTGGCCTGCATTAGAAAATCTGGTTCAATCTCGCATTCAGGTTAAAATCTCCTAGAACAATACATATTATCTAAAGTACTGGAAATACAGTAAACAATCCAACACACTAACCAACAATGTGCAACAATCTCTACTGAGTAACAAAACTTGGAAATACTCTGGTAAGTAAGGCAACAGAACTACACTTGATCCACAGAGCAGCCTTAAAATCTAAATTTAAGCAACAGCTTCAGAGTCAGCTGTACAACACCGAGCTGTATATATTGGGATACTTCTTTTAATTTAACAAAGTATTTTCGAGGCTCCAAACAATATATATAAAAAAGAAATTCAGTTTGTCTCATGTGCTTTCACATATTGCCATTGCTCTATTCTTGTTAATGTCATTCAAAACTTCAAATTACTATATTACAAGAATTTTCTGGATCCTGAGCGATGCCTACTATCCCCTTATACTTTTGCTCCTAACAGAAACCTCAAGCTCCAGATATAATTACAGTTCCCAACTTCATACTTTGAAGCAACAGGACTCTTCCCTTCCTATCCAAATATTTCCTTACAATGCCAAGAGATACTAAGAGAGTCCTAAGAGAGTTTGGGATTAGGGAGACAGGCCACGAGGTGTGAAGGTAAATAACTATTACTATTTTATCAAGACATTTGATCCCTTTAAAAATGTTTGTGCTTCTGCTTCTTTTCCCACAAGCAGAAAAATTCAAAGGTCTGGTATGTATTCCGTCTTTCCATTTGAAATCTGTCTGTTTTTCATTGCTCACTTCAGAGGTCCATCCTCTGGCATCAGGTACGTAAAGTGTAACAACATTTTATATAGGAAAGATTTTTAAAAGTCACTTAGGGTGACTGCCTTTCAAAGCAGGAAGAAAAAAAATAATTAGTGAACCACATAGTTTAAGAGATTATATGCTACATTTTAATTCCAGGGCACTTTTTAAACTTTTGTTTTTCCCCCAATTTTCATGAAAGATATTATTCTTCCCCTAAATATGCATGACACATGTTGATATATATGACATTTTTATTTTCACCTCCTTTTGCTGAGGGATTTAATTTATGTCAGCAAAACGGTAGTTGGACTGATCAAGTCAACAACATAACTCCAAAAGGAGTCTAAAACTTTCAATGACAAAGATTTTTCTTTCCAATTCAGTTCAACTGACAAGCATATGAATGTAACATAGATCTTACTCCACAGACAGTTTCATGGATATTTGTGTTGCAAATTTGTCCTTATTTCATATGGAATATGATCAGACAGATAGAATCAACTAGATTGGAAAAGACCTCTAAGATCATCATGTCCAACCACAACCCAAAGACTGCCAAGCCCACCACTAAACCATATCACTAAGGGCAAAATGATCTCCCCTCATGACTGCCCCTCATGATCTCCACTCAGTCATCCCCATCTACTCCCCATAGTGGCCTACCTTGTACAGCTGCCACCCCTCATCTCCCCACACTGCCCACAGCTGCCCCTGCTCTCCCCTCATGATCTCCTCTCCACCTTCATGGTCACCCCTCCTCTCCGCTCACAACTACCCCTCATAAGCACCCTTCACAAAGTCCACTCATGAGCTCCCCTCATGAACATCCCCCACGACTGCCCCTCACAAACTCCCCTCACGTCTGCCTCACATGAACTCCCCTCACAAACTCCCCTCACGAGCTCCCCTCATGACTGCCTCTCTTGACTGCCCCTCATGAGCTTCCCTCACAAACATCCCTCATGACAGCCCCTTGCAAACTTCCTTCACAAACTCTCCTTACACCTGCCCCTCATGAGCTTCCCTCATGAACATCCCTCATGACTGCCCCTCGCAAGTTCCCCTCACACCTACCCCTCACGAGCTCTCCTCACAAGTTCCCCTCACGACTGTCCCTCATGAACATCCCTCGTGACTGCCCCTCGCAAGTTCCCCTCACACCTACCCCTCACGAGCTCTTCTCACAAGCTCCCCTCATGAATGTCCCTCTCGACTGCCCCTTGCACCTGCCTCTCACGAGCTCCCCTCACAAACTCCTCTCATGACTGTCCTTCACACCTGCCCCTCATGACTGCCCCTCACAACCTCCCCTAATGACTGCACCTGTAGGCTGCTCCTCATCCTTCATGGACATCCCTCCTCTCTCCTTATGATCTTCCCTATTCAATAGTCAAAACGTTACTTATCTCACTACATGTAATGAAGGACTGAGTGGACCACAATTAAGCCATTCCACTTGATGCCTACTCCTTCAAATTAAGCAAATGACTAGTTTGCCCTCTCCAAAGTGTGTATGTCAGTGGACTTGATGGAGAATAAACTGTGTATGTGAAGCGCTACTTGTTACAGCGATACAAATGATAGCATTATAAATGTCAAGTGGCTAAAAAAGTCTTAAGGGATAAACCAGAGATACTACTCAAACAAACTCACTGCTCATATTATACAGGCAAATACCTGCTTATGGATGTCATGTGAACACATACCACAGGAGGACTACATTAGCAATAGATTATGTTATTTATAACCACTCCTTCAGAGCTAAAAACAATGGCAATCCCATTACTAGTATTTATAGTAAGCATTCATGCTGTCAAATGGATTTTGAATAATGTCCCAGACTGGGACATGGCATTGTAGATCTTGGCACAGATTCTTGGAGTGATAAACTGGGAGGTGTGCAGAGCAGTTAAATATATTCACAGTTCCTGCATCCAAACCTGGTTCTCAATGAGATTAACTGGCTCAGTTAGAACAACCAGTGAGGGATAAGGGAATTAAGCTTTTTAGATATCTCTTCATCATTACAGAAAATCTAGTTGCCATATCAGATCCGGTTTCCCCTCTGCCGCGCTACTTCATTTCAGCAAGAACTTTTGGTACAGCTAGGAAAATTCAAGTGTTAACAGCAAGCAAAATTGTTCTGTGACACCTACTTTGCTGATTTCAATTAAAATAAATTCCAATCTGTTTCTACCATTTGTGCAAGATAAAACGTTCAGTCATCGTTTTCAAGTTCTTCTCCTGTGAGTATGGAAGCCCTAACTCCCCCAGGCAGAGACAACAGCTGCCAGCAGCCGGTACCACTAGCTTTAAGTATTTTCAGGCATTCTTTGTGCAGCACTGCAGATTACACCCATGTAAGCAGATTAACTTGATTATTTGAGAAATATCGGGTGTTACATTTCTTTAGGTGGAATGAGTTTGAGACACTGATAGCAACCAAGAGCCAATGACACACAGTCCTTTAAATTTAAACTTAATGACTGGCATCTCCACACACAGTGATAACTGAATCCAAAGCATTTTATATAAGTGTGGTTGTTAAAATGTAAGTATGTGTGAATTCAGACAATATTACATTGCTTGCACAATTTTACTTCCAAATTATTTTAATGAGAGTTCCCATGATAATAATCTACTATTTCTTGACACACTACAATAGTTCAGCAAGTATTTAAAAATATAGAGGTCCAATATTTCACTCTTTCACAGTGCCACTATGTAAAATATGTTCTAGAGTTCACCAGATACTTGGTATACCTTACTCTTCCTAAAAGGTTTATGGAACAAGATCCCATGTAGTAAAAGAGATCGTGTAAGACCAACACAGAAATGTCCCCAGAGCTATGGAAAGAAACACAGATGTATTTTTTCCATGCTGTCAGCATATATATATGCATGACTGAAGTATATGGTTCACCTTTACAGACAGGCAGGCTACAAGAGAATACCTCTCTGAATACCTAAACGTAGTTTCAGCTCAATACACAGTATATGTTTTCATATGGAGGACATCCGCTATTAGACAAAAATAGCCCAATAGCATTAAATTATAACAAACTACAATAGGAAAAATATTTTTATGTTTACAGTGCACATAGAAAGCCAGATCACATACAAAGTGTCATAATTATGCAGTCTGTTTTATTGTATTTTCAGTAGACTCAGCTAGACTGTCATAGCATTTTTTGGGTTAAATGCTGACCCTTTTACTCTTTTGGCAAAGTTGCTTAAAAAAGCTTTGCTGCATGTTTTTTTCCAAATCCTGTATCTAGATTCCAGTCCTAATGCCAGTCATTCCCCATACAATTTGGACAGTCAGGTTCAGATCCCTCTGAGATGATTTCTGCCTTCAACTGTGATGGTTTGCAGTAGGCAACCCAACAGTATCCTGAATTAAAACCTTAACCCAGGATGACCCCCAACTAGGTCAAGGAGAAGACAGGAAGGGATGAAGGGGATAAAGAAAACTGCTGGCTTGCTTTACAAATTTAGTTTTTTAAAAACTTGCTGTTGATTCAGGCTAGTTGGCCATTTTTGTATTGCATTGAAAATAAAACCTGAATTTCTGCTTTCTCACCTTGTTTTAATACACCAAAAAATAATTTAAATTTAAAAATAACTTAGGCACAAGTAAGGTGTATTATTGGGCATGAGCAGGACTATCCAGTACTTCTAGACACAGACTTGTGCTCCACCTCAAATATGGTCCAGGCTAACTACGTAGGCAGTGAAATTTTTACTCAAAGTCTCTATCATGATGCATGCGGCACAGTGAGTGACTGTCCCAGTTTTGGTTGGGATAGAGTTAATATTCTTCTCAGAAGCCGGTACAGTGCTGTGTTTTTGATTTGGTATGAGAACAGTGCTGATAACACACCGATGTTTTAGTTGTTGCTAAGTAGCACGTACTCTAAATCAAGAACTTAACAGGTTCCCATGTTCTGCAGGAACAAGAGGAGGGGCACAAGAAGTCAGGAGGGAGCACAGCCAGGACAGTTGACCCACACTAGCAAAAGGGATATTCCATACCATACACATCATGCCCAGTATGATGCCCAGGTCGGGGGAGTTGCCTGAACACTGCTCCAGGACAAGCTGAGTATTGGTCAGTGGTTGCTAGCAATTGTATTGTTATTCACATGTGTTTCTTGGGGTTTGTTTCCCTCTCTCTTTTCACTTTCATTGCAATTACTCTTATTACTATTATTATATTTTACTTTAATTATTAAGCTGCTCTTATCTCAACCCACAAGTTTAACCTTTTTCTGACTGTCCCCATCCTACAGGGGTGCAGGGTTGGAGTGAGCGAGTGAGCTGGGGTTAAACCACAACAGTGACCCATGGAGCTCACCCAAGAACGGCTAGCGGCCTGTATGTTTTGCTTTTCAGAAACCAAGGCTCCAGGCCTAGCTATACCCTTCCTCCTGAAATACCCTCTTTTCCAGCAGATTATCCAACCAGGAATGATTCTCATCTATTCTGTGTTGCTTTAATCCCCACACTTGTTTCAGTTTTGCTCATGAGCCCTCAGCTCTCAGAAATATCATGGAACCTACCACATCCTTACCCACAGCTCCTCTGTCCAACCTGAAGCCCTAAGTACTCCTATCTCACCTGAATGAATCTTTTTCTTGCCCCATCATCTTGTGGATGTTACCTCTCCTGGCATACACATTTTCAAAAACCCATCCTGACACAAATTCTAAATTTCATTGCTTAACCATCCCTCCCAAAAGTTTGTAACTTGACTGTTTCATTATAACTCAGTTTACCTCTCTTCCATGAATGCCTTCTGGTCCTGGTTCTCCTTTATCTCCTTTTTCACCCTAAAAGAATGAATATATATTTTATTTCATACAGGTGACAAATAATAACCCATGATGCTTTTCAACAGGAAAAATATTTTAAGATTCTTGTTTGTTCTACATAAAGTGCTACATATACATCGCTGGCTGCACAAGCAAAAGGATTTCTTACATTCCAACAGAAATTCTTTCCAAATAAATGCCTCCAAAAAATGTCTAGCACTCTGGGAGCTACAGTTCTCTGTACTTCATAGCCCCACTGAACACCCACAAAGACACACTATGGAAAAACATTCTTGGGCCTCACAGTGCTCCAAGAACATGGTGGGGAAAAAGAAATTTACACTGGGGAACAGTTTCCCTTTTGAAAATCTTAACATTGACATAAGATTAACTGTTTTCATTCTGAGGCTGTTTTTTAATCATTAATTCTTGTTACATCTTATAACAAAACTGTTCTCAATACGATAATTTGTCTTTGACCCATACTCGTGTATGGTTCACAGATCACATCTGTAAAATGGAAACAATTTTTGTTCTGAAGATTTTCTCACAAGTATGAATATGAACAAGATGAGGAATCAAAAGAACAAATTGGTTGGAAGTATCCTCCAGAAGCAAGTATACAGGCTGGTTCCTGTGTCTACTCATGAAACACTGACTACAAAACACAATATTCTTTCTAGGATACATATCGGGATTCAGTTCTGTGTTATCTCTAACTACCATGCTATTCTAGTCAACACATATTTCATCAAAGCAAACAAAATACACTTGCTTATGAAACATAATTTAAGGAGAATGCCAACAAGTCCAAAACGCTTTATAATTGTACCTCTGTTACTAGACTGAACTTTGTCAAATCATAAAGGTAAAATAATTCTGATAAAAGCACAAGGACTGACTTTAGTAGTAGAATCAAAGCTCTTCATATCAACCAAAGAAAGCGAACAGCCCTCCACTGAATTCCCATTGTCTCCAGAGGACTACATTTGTCTGAGCAGAAGCTATTTATTATGTCAGCATCATCTTCATAATTCTGTTAGGTAAATGGTACTGAACTGAGATCATTCAGCTAACTCCATTTGTGACACAGCCCTGATTCAGAGCTATTCCTCCAGTGGCAATGACAGAGGGCATTTCATCTAATAATCAGTTTTGCAAAAAGATTTTGTATGAGCGTTCTCAAACAACTGAAGCCTCCTAATAAATTAGCAATAGCAAACGTGAATTTAATAATCCCATGCACAAGATGGCTTTGCTAGTTCATTATTTCCATTTTAATACATCTTGTTGATAAGAAAATGAATGCTACACATTAGCGTGAATCATGCTGTTAAGGTTTTTTCTTATGTACTGCCTGTCTTGCTTGTCAAAAAGAAGCTCAAAACAAACAAACAAATCCCTCAAGCCAAACAAAACAGAAATGTATGCATTTACTGCAAAGTTTATATGACACCAAATAATTTTAAGAATTTAACACTGGTTATTTTAGTATGATTAAACTATAAAATCCTCTTTGTTTTATGGATTAAGGCATTGGTTGAGACAGTAATTTTCTTTCACCTTTTATTTCTTTCCAGTTTAAAAAAAGAACACCTGAAATCCCAAACTTACATTCTTTTTTGAAATAGCTCACTTAAGCTTTCAGAAGAAATTGCAAAAAATGGCATTTTACTTTTCATCACTGTGACCAACCAGACATTTACTACTGCTTTCAGGATCTTTCAACCAGTTTTAGATACACTTCTAGAATCCTGCAACAGCTATAAAGGTACAGTCGAATATTTGACATAGTATCTCCTTATCCAAACACATTTCTAGAATATTTAAAAATCATTCCAATTTATGGAGCTGGTTTTTTTCCTATAATTTCTTTATCTGCTTTTATGCTTTAAGAGAAAATGATGTAAATATGTACAGGTCTACTTCAGAAGGAGCAGCATCCTGAATGGAAAAGTATCATGTCATAATTTGCTATACAACATCTACATTTGCATAAAAACCTAAGTAGAGAGCCTAAGATAAAAGACAATCCTCTCCTCACCCTTGCTTATCATTTGCCTTAATGTTAGATGGGCAGCATGTATTGGAAACTTGGATTTAAGATGTTTGTCAGTTTCTTAGACAAAATGATAAAAAGCACCCTCTGGTAATGAGCTTCAGACCTCTGCAGAGTCCCAAGAACCATGGACATCCTGCCAGGTATGAGATTTTACTATGAACATACTCTCATTTTTTAACGGAGTAAACAATTTCTCCTTGCCAAGCCTGTTGTATGGAATGTCCATGTCCTCTATGAAGCCAGAGTTCAAACAAAATAGAGGCCCAATTTTTACAATTTATTCTCACGAGAACTGAGCCAAGTCACACTCATTTCTGCCTTTATGGAGTACACTATACAGCATAATTAACAGCTTCAAATCTAGCCAATTCGCAGAATTGCTGAAGCCACTTTCCACTGTAGAGGCTGTTAATAATCAACATTTTGGCGTACTGCATAGATTAACAAGAAAGAGAGAAAAATGTGTTAATGACGTTTTATATCTGATGTTCCTGCCTGCTTGTACTATATTCAGATGAGACAGTTAAAGACTATTTATTACAAAAACAGGATGATGACAAAAGTCTGGAAGTGCCTTGCCATGATTATTTGTTAACTAAAACTAATCCAACATAAACTGAATGATTTGTATTTCTTTGGTGCATTCTGCTTTCAATTGCCCAAGAGGAACGTGCTGATGGGGTTGCCCAGTATAACCACTGGGAGGGATTCAGTCTGCTGAATTCAGTGGTAATTGAATTCCTTAATTAAACTGAATCCTTAATTAGAGCCAGGGCTTCATGCATGGCCTCTACAAGATGAGAGAACCAGCCTCCAACTCACTTGTCCACTTCAAGGCTGCTTCATTATCCTTGCATGCTATTTCCTGCTCATTTTAAAAGCTCAGTGTGGATACCTTATAAATTTAAACTCCTGAGATTCCACAATTTTACCCTACATATCTTTAAGATAGCTATGAGACTGTTCTTTTAAAAATACTTTTCTGTGTTTTGCTACAGCTCTGTCTCAGCAGAATGCTCTAAATGAATTTGCTTTTCTTGCAACCATTTCTCCATAGCCTCTTTGAAACTGAACCCAGCTTATAGTAATTCTTACTGAGTTTTCCTAAATAACTTATGGATTTAAAAATCAGCATCTCCAGTGTAAAAAAACTCCTATAGTTCTTTTTGGTTTTGCTTATAGATGTCTGGAGAGCTGGGGTTATGAAGGGCTCCATTCTGATAATCTTATTGACTGACCTGTAACCCTTTGCAGAATGTGGGATAGTATACTTCAGGAAGGCAGCAATACTCAGAGCAAAGTACCTCAGGGCTGCTGAGAAACTATACTATTTAAAATGAGTGGAAATCAAGGCAGACTAATGATTTTGTCTTAGTTCAGACTGGGAGGAAATATGCAAGAAAACAAAAGGGTGACACAAAAAGCTTATTTCCCAACAGGCTGTAACCCTGCATCACATAAGACTATCCTAACTAACCTAGACTAACTAACCTAGCCTAACCTACACAGGGTCAGAAAGGGACAGTATGAAACACTGCAGAAATATACTTCTATTTCTAGAAAGCTAAAATCAGTAGTGATGACCTGGAAGAACATCACCGTGAAGCCTGTGTCTTCCCAAACCTGTCTATTTAGGATAGTAAGACACAGCAAGAAAGCAAAGACCACAAAGCCTTGTAGTCACCAGGAATGCAGAAAGCTTGGTAGATACACTTAGCAAGAATCTGTGACCAAAAACTTCTGATTCCAAACTGTGCCATCGCCATCTTGCAAAAGAGGCCCACATGACAGGTGTCATGCCTGACCAAGCCAGATAGCATGTCAGGAGAAAGATCTTTCCTTCCTGCTTCACTTACATAGACTGAGCAATTCTGAAGATGTTCATATCAGCTAACTACCGATTAGTGTCAATGCATCATGTTTCTAAGTTAGCTCCAAGCATTTCTTAGCCAGAGAGACATAAAGGCAAACTACTACCTCAACTGAGTCCAAAATTCTAGACACAGAATGAGAATGATATGAAGGCAGACCAGCCCATGGCTCCAAAACTGCACTAATTAATTGCCTTTTTCTGTCAGCAGGAACGAGGCAGCCATCCATTTTTATTCTTCAGAGAGAAGCCTTAAAAAGCAAAATGACTTTGACCAGTCAGAACAGTAATTTAAAATAAATAAATAAATCAAGTCCAATAAATGTTACAGTGTAGTGTTCTCCAAATGGAGAAATCAAATGCGCAAACCCCAAATAATCCCTGTAGCACTCTGCAGAAAAAGATCTGAGGATTATCATAGATCACATAGTGAGTAGGAGTCTGTAAAGCAAAGCTATTTTTAAAAGGCTAACCTCCAATCTCCATTTGCGAAATGCAAGCTGAAGTTCTGTTTCACTTGCCAGTGTTAAGAACAGTGAAAAACCGCATCTAGTTCAGAGAATCATAGTTTTCATGGAACTTTGTCAACTTTTAGGTATCTGCTTTTTTCCAAACCAGAATGATAGGGAGTTTGAAAAAAACAGTTAGGAGGAAAGAAGGAACATATCCCACTGGTATGGGAAAGAATGCTATGAATGGGACGGTAAGTTTTCCGTAACAATAATACAAATAATGGGTTTAAATTGTAGCCAAAAAGATTTGGGGGATGGGAGTAGGAGGAGATGGAGAACTGGGTTTGAAAGGGCAGAAAAACAGTGTAACAATCTATTTAAGAATACAGTGAAATTGCCTTAACTGTAGAATTTGCTCGAGAGTTCTCTAGATAGACTTGATAATACACGTCTTTATGGGGTGAGGGAGATATAACGCTGTACCCTCATCTAGGATAACATCTGCTGTAGACTGATCCTCAGTTCTGCTATGATTGCTCTCTCTTGGAAAATGTTACAAAGTCAGATGTTAAAATAGTTTTACCTTTTCTTAGAATGATGTCCTTGTTGAGTAATAATTACAGTATTTATAGTAGGCACATAGAATCATAGAACAGTTAGGGTTGGAAAGGGCCTTAAGATCATCAAGTTCCAACTCCCCTGACATCTGATGCCCCTGACATCTCACACTAGATCATGTGACCCAAGGCTCTATCAAACCTGGCCTTGAACACTGCCAGGGATGGAGCATTTACCGCATGTCTTAAGGAGTCAAAACCCTTTCATTTAATAAATTCTCTTCTTTTTCATAAAGGCATTGAAAGACAAATAAACATTATTTCAAATGCCAGCAATGTAAAGGATTACAAAATGACTGAGCTGTTTATACTATCACTGTGCTATTACCACCAAGCACAGTGATTGAATGGTATCAATTCAGAGATAAAGAATTGCAAAATAAAAATTAAACCAAACAACGCACAAAAAAACCAGAGTGGACAGTTGCATTCCGAAGAGTTAGCAGCTCCTTTAGATTTAAGGCCTTTGTCCATATTTGATCAGGTCATGTAGCTTAGGTGTACATTTACATTCTTCACAAAAGCTAGACTCTTATATTGCAACATCTACAAACATGGATTTCTAAAACAGTCATTTAGCTTGGAGAAGTCTCTAGGGAGACCTTCTAACAGTCTTCCAGTACCTAAGGGGGCCTACAAGAAAGCTGGAGAAGGACTGTTTACAAGGGTAGGTAGTGACAGGACAAACGGGAATGGCTTTAAGCTGAAACAGGGTATATTTAGATCACATATTCAGAACAAATTCATCCCTATAAGGATGGTGAGGCACTGAAGCAGGTTGCCCAGAGAAGCTGTGGCTGCCCCATCCCTGGCAGTGTTCAAGGCCAGGTTGGATGGAGCTTTGAGCAAGTCTAGTGGAAGGTGTCCCTCCCTTGTCAGGGGAATTAGAACTAGATGACCTCTTAAATCCCTTCTAACCCAAACCATTCTGTGATTCTATGAATTCCACGGCATCCTGGCAACCAACAAAGTGCCCTGAGTTACTGCCTTATTGAAATATTTTCTTTTGTAGCCTACAGAACTATGATCTACTTGAGAACTAAGCCTTCAAAAAACTCAAATTCTACTTTTTCACATCCAGAAAAAGCCACAGTAAGGCTACCAGCAATGCCTTATTGAAAACACAAATGAACAATCCTTTGATCTCTTAACATGTTCCTTACAGATCTCTGAATCTCACCTTGGTCCTTACTCTCAACATAACCCTATCTTGTAGAAATCTGCCTAACATTCCTTGATTCTGACCAGAGAGAGTAGTTAAGATCATTTATGAAATATTAAAAAAAATTAAATTATACTGTGATGAGCAAAAGAAGAGTATATATATATGTAGAATAGTACATATCACACATTTTCATCTAATAGACTTGTTAGGGTAAAAAACCATAAGGACACAACCTTGTCTGTTTGAATGGTAGTTGACAGCCAGCACAAGAAGAAAAATTTTGGATAACTCCTGCTTGCTACAATTTATCAAGACTAACCATGATCTAACATTTGGCTTTATTATTCAACAAAAAAATACCTCAAAAGAATGTACTCAGGTTTAAGATGCTCACACTGCCTTTGCTTTTCACCATATGAAATTTTGCTGTTGTGGTTTGCAGACTTCGCCCTGTATGCTATCCTGCCATGGCTCATCCGTAATCACTATTTAGAATCATAGAATAGTTACGGGTTGGACAGGACCTTAAGATCATCTAGTTCCAACCCCCCTGTCATAATCAGGGACACCTCACACTAAACCGTGCCATGCAACGCTTCTCATCTAATTCTTTCTTTTTTTTCTTCAAATTTTTCAATAGCGCAGAGGACAAAACCCAAACAAAAACAATATTCAAAACTCTGCTCTTTTTGATAATCATTTGATCATATATTCCCAGACTCAAATTGAAAGAAAATTCTTAACCCAAGATTAAACTTTTAATCATACAAATAAGAACAATAATATACTCCAAAGCATGAGCTATCTGAAAGCAGTTTCAGTCTTCTAGATAATATATATTCTTAACATCCACTTGAATATATGAATACACTCTTCAATGAAAGTACAATCAGTAAGGCAAAATATGTTTATAAGGAGAAGTCACTAAGGTTTTCCGTGGTGATCTTCATTTGCAAATGCTACTTGGTATTTACATGCAGATGCTTTAGTGGATGTAAATAGGTTTCTAAAATAACTCAAAGCTTCCCCAAAATATTATGTTTATTTTGAGAAATTGCATCTACAGAAAGAAATTATAACATATATTTTAAAGACTCTAAGAAAGCCATCATGAATAGTAATGGATATTACCTTCTTTACTCAGTTCTACAATATCAAGTCAGCTTAAAAACTGGTGTACTGCACATCATTTATTGTGCTATGCTTTCCTCAAAATCCAAAAGCAAAAGGGTTTCTGAACTATGAACCATCTTAAATCTTTTATTTTAATTGTAATATCTTTGGGATGAGAGAAATGGTCTGCTTGTCTTTGTACGGTGCCTAAGACAAGAATATCATAACACGTTTTGACTTGCACAAATACTTGAGCTTTTACAGAACTTTGCTCTTACATCACTCACAAACAACACTAATTGTTGAATTTGGTGCCAAGTCTCTAGCACCAAACTCCACAATAATATCTTCCATATTTATCACTAGGTTAAAATCTAAAAAAAGAAAAAAGCTGTCTCATTTAATAAGCACATTATTTCTCCGTTTCTTAAGTAAATGCTACAAATGGATTTGACTTTCAGCTACAATTGTTTAAAATTCTATCTGTCTTTCAATGGGGAGGTTTCTGTTTATACTGGCTTTAGTGTTAGTGTTGAATGAAGATTTTTCCGTACGAGGAATAAACGACTTTCTTTTCATGGCTGGTCTCCTAAGGCAACCTAAAGCAAATCTGTTCTTGTCAGCAGCTGACAAATAGTATTGCTTTCACAGAATGTACTATTTTTTAGACACCCATGCTTTTGTGGTTTTGGCAAGTTAGCTCTATTGTTATTTAGACTGTAAAAGATGTTCTGCAGATGGCTAAAGCAACATCAAGTGTTTGCGCAAGCTGATGGACTGCTGTGTCTTTCCTGCAAAGGCCACACCTCTAGCTTTATATAACATAACAACCAAAATAATGGCATTTATTATTATGACAACTACTAACCATGCTCATCAGGCTCACACAGAAAGCCGTATCAGTAACCTCTATCTTCTTAGACTACAGTAAGTAGTTTATTAAGGTCATAAAAATACATACTTTCGGCAGGCAGGAAACTGGGGTTTTAATAAAGCCCTCACGGGGCCGGTACAACATAAAGGTGTGATATGTTCAGTCTTCTGATAGATATTTATCAAAGGAGGAGCCTTGTTCTGCATTCAAACTCCACTAAGGCCAGTCCAAAACTAGAAAAGTAGGAAATGGTTGAGTTTTACATAAAACTTAGTAATTACAGATTTCAAGCCAGAAATTTTCTCTTTTTTTCAAGAGGACCAAACCCCACTCCCCTAGCAACTGCCCATACAACCAGCCTATTGTGTACCACGCATGAAGACAATTGTCATATTTTGATTCTAGTTGGACATCTGTGTGAAAAAAAAATAGTTTTAATAAATAAATAATAAAATACAATAATATAAAATAAATACCTAAATAAATAGGTGAAAGAACATTCCACAGCCTGCTGAAAGGAAGGAAGCCTCTTTAGAAAGGGCATGTTGGGAAATATGAACTGTATGTACTGGTTGGCTATTGATAACATAAGCAACTTTAAGTTAGCAGTGGCCTTCAGTAAGGACATAAAACTCATAAAAACGTACAGGACAAAACTTTCTTTGTCTGTACACAACATACATTGGCCTCACCCTGCAGGAAAGATCAACAACATGCTCTACAGATATCTAAGACAGCTCCATTTACTGTCACACATCCTGTGCAGAACAACAGAAGAGGATCTATGGAACAAATGATGCAGAGCACTAGATGTTCGCAGTGTAGTTGTTGGAGTTATTCAAAACCTACCTGCAGTAATTTTAGTCTGCTTTCATGAACTCAAGAGCCATTAGCAATTGCAGAACCTTAGGCTTGTTCCTGGAGTACAAGGTTTGGTTTAAAGGAATCATACTGTTCTTCTCCAGCCCCAAAAGACATCTATATAGGACTGCAGCAACTTCTGGTTATTAAAGTATGCCTATTCTGGAGTATCTTGGTTGCTGAAGAAAAGCCAGACAGCAGTCTGGAGAAACAGAATCTGCTGGGATATAACTCAGTAAACAGAGGCTTTTTTTACTCAGAACAGTTCCCTGATTTATTTACTTTACTAGGCATAAAACAAACAGTTGCACAGGGACACTGGGGATAGGAAGAAGCATCTGGAAAGAGATGTTAAGGGAAGACTCTTTTTTTCATTGACAGTATTACCTTAACAAGTATCAACTACTGCTAAGTGGAGGATGAAAAAAGTGCTTTGGAGAATTAAATACAGTTAAACACATATGTTGCTGACTTTTCAGTACTAACATCTACATCTGTCTTTGCTTCCCCCGTTCATCACATAGTAAGTTTTAATTTTGGTATATTAATGAACAAAGGTGCTGTGTTCACCTGTTTTACAGTGACCAATATAAGTAGCTGCTTCGTTGCTTCTTTCAACACACTCTGTTCATGAACTGTGATTCTTTTCCTAATTGCAAAAAGCTCTCACTCAAAATTGCAAGAGCCCATTTAGGAAGCCTATTGACTCAAACATGTTTTGTTGGGGATTTGTGGGTTTTTTTTTTTGTTTGTTTGGTTTATTTATTTTTTGTTTAGTAAAAAAAAAAAAAAAAAAAAAAAAAAAAG
>NDXB01001913.1:43675-60113 GCA_002631895.1 Agapornis roseicollis
GCCCCCCCCCCCCAAAAAAAAGAAAAAGGACGACAAAAATCTGCAAGCCCTTCAGAACTGATGAATAATGGTACCACCAAGGAAATAAGATCTGTTGGTGGAGTTACAAACACTCAAGCTTAACAAGTGGGTTTTTTCAATGGCTGAATCTTCACATTATAAATGCTTGCTGCTATGGATTCTGGTTTCTACTTCTGATACTTCTTCCTTCCTGGTTACTAGAACACTTTCTTCTAAAACAACCCTCATAAATCTTAAAACTGCTTAAATTCTGTTAAGCCATAGCATGATTTCTTTAAAAATATGAACACTGTACAGCTGGCTGACACTTTTGAAGAGTGGGTGAGTGAATAGATCCATATCCAAAACAGCCCTACTCACAGATATAGTGCACATTTGAAATTCAGCCACCTATTCTCCATTTTCTTCATTCAAAATATCACCAGAATAGCAGTATGTGCTGTTCTTCATCTTTATAGCACACAAAAGCAGAAATGCTTGTCTGCACCTTTTTCAGACAGTCAGCTGAAGCACAGAGAAACTTCTATAAACTGAGAGTCTTAATTCAGGTTGCCTAATTCAAATCAACCAAAACTAGTGAGAAAGCAGTAACCAGGCAGCAACACGGTTAGGAGCTGGAGTTTCAGCATAAACTACCACCATCATTACTTTTAATTCCTATCAGGTAATCAAAGAACAGATGTTTTCCTTCCACTTGTCCCTCAACACATACTTGCCTTTGATGACCTGTGAAGACCTACTCATCTGGAGCCACAAAAGATTAGGTTGCATTACCTAAAGCAACCCATTATTCTGTCAGCCAAGACAGCCTTCCATGGTGCCAGTTTAGTTTCCATTTTAATATACAAGCTCTTGAACTATTCCTGGCCCCTCGAAAGCACCTACAAGTAGGTCAATCTCCATTTCCTATACCCACTGGTAAAGAACAATGAAAGGTTTTTCCTAGAATTTATGTCTTATGCCTGCTGGAAGACCAAGAATGTCCTCAGGGCAACACACAAGTCCATTAGGCAAAGAGACTAAACTTTAAGTCTGAAAAAGAGGTAAATGCACCTGCATTCAGCTTGGGCACTGGCAGTCAATTCACTGAGTTGCATGCAGGAAACAAACCTCATGTTAACTACTGTGCAGGCATACAGAAGTACACAAATGGAAATTAACCTTTCTAAGTTAGCAGTCAGTTATGCTGTAGCAAATATAAAATTTTGATATTGCAGTAAACTTATGTTTTTAGTAAAAGATGTGTCAAATATTTACTACTTACAATCAACCCAGGAAGTTGTAAAAAAGTACGCTTTTAATGTACAAAAGCAGTAATTAAGTACTATAAATGTGTACACATCATCTTTTGATAAATTTCATACTGTATAAACAAACATTTACTAGTTACCATAGAAACAAGACAGCAGTAAACATTACTGGAGTCCAGTGGCTATGGTTCTGTTAGGCTTCATTATTCAATCTTTTCTTACAGAAAAATAAGTATTTTTAAAAGAAGCACTGCTCTCACAGATTAGCATGCATAAAAAGTCTTTGTTCTTAAGCATTTGCATAGTAAAATAATACGAATTTTATTCATGAAAGAGTCAAGGAACACCTTCAGAAAAAAGCTCTGCTTGCTTGGCCTTATATCAAATTGTTAAGTTGAAAAAATTGTGACATGGACAAAATAATTTACCTTTTCTCCTTCTTCACCTTTACCACCAGCAAAGCCACGTTCACCCTGGAACAAAAAATAATAAACTAAAAATCTCAAACCTAAACATTCTTCAAATAATTTAATTCTTTAAAACAGTTTTATTGCACTGGGTTTTTATTATGGGATTAAAACAGAAGAAATTATTTAGAAACTGATTGTCGCTCATTCAAAAAGGTGTGAAACCTCTGTGAAAAACCTCTATAAAAAATAGACATGGTTTTCACTGTTTTATTGATTAACAGTCAAACATTTTTCTATTCAGCCTAAGTAATCTTGGATTCTTGCCCTGACACTGACACTAAACTTGCTCGTTACAGTCCTTCTGTTCTTCTGCAGAACCACTTTTAATACAGTTTTTGCTATTAATAACTTCATTTTAATTTTGAGATATGACTAGTCAGCTGTGAAGGTCTATATAACCCAGAACAATTCAGAAACAGATACAGATATAATTTACAGAAAGCACATTCCTTTCACTTTAAAACCCATATCTAGCTACTAAAAAAACCACCTCAACAAACAAACAGACAAACAAAAAGCCAAAACCAAACGACATGCAACAACAACAACAACAACAACAAAAACCAAAAAAAAAACCACCCAAAAAACCACAGGAGTGAATTTTGAATTATTAACTCAAGCTCATCAGATTAAACTATTAATTTGATGATTTTTCAATAAAAAGACCTGTTACAATGTTCTTTCAGCTCCAATTTGGTAATTTAGCTCAGAAGAAGATCCTAATGCACAATCTCACTATGTTAGTGTCTTAGTCAAATAGTCTGCAACCTGGCTATATTATAACTAGAATAACTGCTCTTCCTGATGTACTGGCCATGTTCTTGATAAAGCAGCCCAAGATGTTGTTGGCCTTCTCCACCTCAAGGACACCCAGCAGGACTCCCAACTCCTTTTCTGTAGAGCTGCTTTCTAGAAATTTAGAACTTAGACTGCGCTGTTGCACGGGGCTATTTCCTTCAGAAAGGCAGGACCTCATGTTTGCCTCTGCTTAACTTCATGAGTTCTGCCATTAGTTCATTTCTCCAGCATGTTGAGGTCCCACTGAATATCATTCTTGTCTTACCTTGCAGTGCACTGACTACTTTCCAATATTTGCTGACATCCATGAACTTGCTGAGAATCCATCATGTAGGTAGTTAATAAGACACTGAATAATACTTGCCCCAGTCTCACTCCACGAGGGATGACACTACTTATTACATAGCAGCTGGACTGTATAGCAGTTATTCCACCCTTGAGCCCAACAATCCAACTGATCTTCCACCACCTAACTGTCCATTTATCCAGTCTGTATTTCACAGATTTGACTACAATGATATGACTGGAGACTGTGTCAAGAGCCTGGCTGAAGTCAAGGTATACCAACATCCACTGATGTCCCCGAATGCCCACAGTCACCAGAGCAGGCAATGACATTGGTCAGGCATGATTTATTCTTGGTGATAAAAACAGAGGTGAAGCTGACTGGCCTGAAGTTCCATGGATCCTTCTTGAAGATGAATATGATGTTTGTCTGTTTCCAGTCAACCAAAACCTCCCCTAGTCATCATGATCTTTTGATAATGACAGACGGCAGCCTTGCAATCTATCAGCCAGCTCCCTCTGCACTCCCAGATGCGTACTGTTTGGTATCTTGCAAACATCCAAGTAGCTTAAGTGCTCCTGAACACTTTCTTCCCTTTCAGTGGGCAGTGGTTCATTCTCATACACTCTGCTAGGAGACTAAAGTAACCTGGGAGGCCTGAAGGTAAACTTTGTTAGTGAAAACCTAAGCAAAAAAAGCATCAGGTACGCTCAGTCTTTTCCACATCCCCCACCCCATTAAGGAGTGGATCAACATTTCCTTCAGCCTCGTTTTTTATCTACAGATGCAGTTAACAGAAGCCCTTCATGCTGAACTTCAAATCCCTTATTAGTTGCAATTCCAAATGAATTTTTGGCTTCCTAACCCCTTTGCCACGTGCTCTGGCAATGTTTCTGTATTCCTGCTGGGTAGCTCATCCCTGCTCCCACTGTTTATTTCCTCTTTGTGTGTGATCTCAGTCAGAAGCTCCTTGCTCATCCACGCTGACCTTCTGCCATGGTCGCTTATCTCTCTTTACTGTGGACTGTTTTTGGGATTTTAGGAATCTGTCCTTGAAGATCAGCCAGATGGGCTTCTTATGTCTGCAGGACAGTCTTGATCACTCCCTGGCCTCCTCTTTGCCAGATTCAACAAACTAAGTACTTTGAAACTCTCCTCAAAGGTCTTGTTTTCTAAGCCCCTGAACATACCCTAGCTCCCTGTGGACTCTCTCTGGTTTCTCCACACGTCTTAAAGTATTGCGATGAAAGCCCCCCCCCCTTGCCAAACATGACACAGCATTCCAGATGGAGCATCACCAAGCAAAAGGGGGAAAGTATCTTCCCTTGATCTGCCAGCCTCAGTTTTTACTATCATTGTCCAATATGTGGCTCACTTTCTCTCCTACTGGGGAGAAAGTGAACCACTGTTAGCTCATAACTCAGCCTCCTGTCCACCTCCAGGTCATTTTCAAAAATGCTGCTGCTCAATCAGTGTGTTCTCTGCCTGTACCTAAGTATGGGGTGATAAAGTAACTTCTTTTTCAGAAAGTGTCCAGAATTTTTGCACAGATTTGAATTTAAAATAAATATTACAAATTAGAGGGAATAAGAAATACAGTCAACAGAAAGCATAGAGAAAGTAGTTTAGGTAATTTCCTCTTGACAGTATTAAAGTATAACAATATTAGCCACTGGTAAGTTACTTCAAAGAATCTGAATGTTACAGAAATAAAATGTGGATGTCGGAAAACAACACATTCATGACTGACTTTAATTCTCTTCTCTTCTCTCTGGCAGAATTCTCATAGTAAGTTAGGAAAAACATTTCACACAAGCTTTTTCATGGACAATCACTGATTACTTGTCCTGATACTGCAGGATTGTTGATCTGATTTTCAATGTTTTAAGTATGTGTGCAGTACAAGTCAATGAAATTCTGGCTCCAAACTCATAAATTGATAGATTGTAAGCATGTTGCAGAACTCAATGCTGGCTACCTCATATGCAGAAAATAAGTTCTTTCCTTCCCTCTGTGCTGTATTACAGGAAGTATATGCCCTAAATACACACAAATCAGGCCTTTGGATCAAGGTCATGCTGCAGAACACTTTCTTCAAATTTTAGTATGAACAAAATAATGTGGAGTTTTATGTGTAGTCCCTGAATTTGTGGAAGCAGCAGAACTATTACCCCTCAATTTTCTAAAAGGAATTAGCTGGGCAGACATATGTGACATTGAGGCTTCATTCCAAATAGTTATGGTTAAACACAGCTGCAACCAACAGAAAACAAAATCTGGCCACGAAAAGACTAAGGCAAGTTGAATAAATATTACCAGCAAGGTTTATAATACACATATCACTTTTTGCAAGTTCTGTCCTTCCTACGATATTGCACCTCTGGAGAGGAGCAAAAGATTCAAATGCAAGAGCGGAAGCAGCAGCACCATCCCTCATCTCATTTTGCTGAGATCATGAGACTCTCAAATTTCAATTTTTTGAGTCTGCTACCTTGTGGCTGGAAAGACCTGCAGAGTTCTGAGCCTTAGGCAATTGCTCTTAATGCAAAATGATGCTGATGGGCAGGTTTGTGCCACCTCAGCACACACACTTTAGAGAAACCTATAGTAAAGTTATTCTGTCACATTATACAACTCACAAATTGGATATGTAATTCAAGTGCAATTTATGTAGGTGGACGGCTGGCAAAAAGGATGTTGACAGTGAAAATGCAGAAAATGAGACTGTCTTTTTGTTGTAGGTCGTGGTTTATTTATTAATTTTACCTTGGAACCAGTAAGACCAGGTATGCCAGGAGCACCTACTAAGCCAGCTTCCCCCTGAAACAAAATGTACATAGCCATCATATTACAGACCTGACTCAAGAGTGAGCTAAATTAAAAGAAAAAGACCTCTGGACATGCATTGCTTCTCCTTTTCTATAGAAGAGTTGAATTATCTCTAGGTTTGTTTATGTCTGTTGACTTGTATTTGGTTAAAATACATTTCATTTTCAAAATATTATGTAATTAACAATTACAGATTCTTTAATTATGCAGTAGTTGTAGATTGCTTCAGCTTGGATCCCATGAGAATCTTTCTTAGGTTTTATTTCAGGCCCTGATTCAGAAAAAAATACTTCAGAGGACTCTTGCATACTACTCAAGTACCTAAAATCTCAACAAGAGTGCCACACCTTCCAGTCTCTCCCTTAGGTACTTGAGACCACAGGGATCCATGCTTAAATTGCTAGGTCCCATACAGAGTTGTACATACTAAGCTGACTGCTGGTTTCTAGGCTCTGCTCAAAGCAGAGTTTCGCATTTTTCCCCAGCCTATCAGGCAGGAGGAAACGTAAATCTTGATCCTATGCAATGAGGCAGACAAACATTTGTTTCTCCTGCTTCCTAAGTCCATGCTCTGTGTATGTTGCTAAATTACCGCCTCCTCTACCCCAAGAGCAAAATAAGTCAGCTATACAGTTGACTGTTAGTTACTCCCTGACCCACAAATGACTTTCTCCTTGCATTGTCCATGAAAATTAATTTGATTTGGGTTCGTAAATTCCATTCAATAAAACAGATACTTAAAAGTTTTGCTCAACAACTAAGCATAAGTAAAAACAAGCACCTTGTTAAGAAAGAAAAGTTTTTAAAGTTAAAAAAGCTGAGTAACATGGTAAACTTCACCTTCAATATCTGAATAAGGACAAGTTGAGCAAAAGAGAAATATACAAACCAATAGGTCTGAATTGAAAGCTATAGACAATGCAATTCTGCATTTACTACAGGGACTTCTAAGAAAAGATATAGTTAAAAACCTAGTATTATCTTGTTTAAATTAAAATATAAAATATTGCAGCAGTTTCCTTTTCCATTCTTTCTTAGCAAAGCATGTTTAACAGTTACAGACCTAGTAAGAACTGAAAGCTGTGCCACAGAAAGCTAAGAAGAACCACCCTCTCTCTACCTACATGAAATATGCCACAGTGAAGTACATTAATTTTGGTCTCAATAAATCTAAAGTTACTGAGATAAGTTCTAATAGAATTCGCCCTTGTTCATATTACTTCAAGTGGGAGCTTAGAAGACTTATTAAAGGAATCTAAAATCAAATGCTTTCCCCATTCAACACATAGGTGTTAATTCCTGGACAGAAGTTTGCCCTCGTAACTCACACACTATCCAGTTCAGTTATCTAGCCTAGCCAGGATTCAGCCACAAAAGAAAGTTTTGAAAGTTCATTTGTTTGATTCCAAGCCAAGCAGAAGACGAATGCCTCCCAGACACGCACACACAAAAAAAAGAACAGAGACAAAGGAAAAACTCCAACCTCTCTTAACAAGAGAAAGAGACAATAAAAGAACAATTACTCATCAAAATGATACAAGTAATTAAGCAAATAAATACAAAGCACTGATGATCTACAACAATTAAAATACAGCTTAAAATAGCTTGTTAAAGTGGAATTTTTCTAACTCCACTCATGATAGAGTTTCCAGCATCTTCATTCCAGCTCCCCTCTGTAAAAATAGATGCTAGCATGCTGGGGAAAAAATCAAATTAATCATTACAAATAATCCTTAGCCCTTCATTTTCTCCAGATTTACAGCGTGAATTCAGAAAAATTTTTCATCATTAATATTTACCCAATAATATTTCATCTTCCCTCCTATATTGGAGCACTGTAAACTAGAAAAAATAAAAACCACATTTACTGTTGTGGTTTGTTGGGTTTTTTTTGTAGAGACAAGACATAGATGTTCTGCCTTGCACAGTTTAATCAGCGATATACAAATGCTTATCCCTTCAACACAATGCAAGAATAACCTCCTAGATCAATACAATTCTTATAAAGTCTAGAATTATTGGTATTGTGGTTGCTTTAACTATTTTGGAAATTAGCAGTGTATTTATAAACACACTTTTTAATATATTTATCATTTATTGATTATGCAGTTTGTAATTATAATGCAACACCCTATAAAATTAGAGATTCAGTTTATACCTAAGAGTTTTTAAGTTAGACACTGTGTATCTGTGTACTTAGAAACTTTCTTCTAATGCATTTACATTCATTTTTAACACCCTGACTTCCACATTTAGGTATTTTTAGCCCCCTAAATAAGGAATTTACAGATTAAAAAAAAAAAGAGGCTATCTTAACGTACAGTTATGTGACCTTTATTAGGTGCCCTGGACACTTGCACTGCCAAACAGTAGGGTGCCAAAAATTAATTAGGCAGCACATTATCTAATCACAAAAAGAAAAATAAAAATTGAGATAAACTTGTTACCAATAACTGGGAATGTGCTTTGGTATTTGGAACATTTTAGGCATTAATATGATTTATATTGGCCAACATGCCAGAACTTTATGACACTCTCTTCAAGGCTGGGAAAGAGAAATCATTTCTGTAAAATACTTTATGCATTTTGCAGATAGGATTTTGCAAAATTAAAACAAAACAAATAAAACAAACAAAAAAAAAAAAAAAAAACCCCAAAAAACACCAAGAAACAGTCAGATGCCTCTGCAATCTCGAGATGAAAACCAAACATCTTCCTCTTTATTTTTAAATTTACTAGAGCACTGCCAGGAGCTTGACTTACAAAATAGTCTTGGTACTCCAGGGTTACTAGGAAGGAAAATCATCTCAACAGAAGTAAAATCAGCATGGTCAAACACTACTTACTGTTTTGATAATTTATGGATATGTGCTTTCCATTACCCTGAGTATGCCAGACCCTTGGAATAATCTAATAGGCCAGTATTTTAAAATGAGGGCAACTATTTTTAGCATGGCAGAAATGGAGTGTAATGTTCAAGAATGTACTGTCAGAGGGCTCGAACAGCATCCCCCCTGTGAAGCACATACCAGGCCAGTTCAGAGCCACCAGCAAGGGCAGAGCTTTGTCTTTAACAAATAAAAATCCCACACCAATTACACTCCATTATGTGACACCTTCCTTAGCCTACTGGAATATTTCCTTATTTCTTTAATCAGGCTCTTGTAAAAGGTTAGGATCACCTGATAGAATATTAATGACATAAAAATATATTCAGCTGATATTTGCCAAGACTTGCCCCATGAATCTCCTGGATTAATCATGAGTTTCTGCTAACATGACATTTTGGGTCCTAATTACCCTTTCGATCCCACTCGGTTACTGCTGAATTACCAGTACACTTGATGAGTACTTGCTTAGTGCTATCCTTGATCTGTGTGAGGAAGCATAAAATCCTCTCTTGAAATAACCTGATGAAGGGCTTGTGACAGGTATATTGTTTCCTTTGCTCTGTCCTGCTTCAACAGGACAAGCAGCCCCAGCAGAGCAGGTACATCATGGTTTGGCCAAAGGGGTGAGGGCTGGCCAGAGGACTCTTGTGTCCTTGTGATCAGGGCTCCTGCGGCTTTTCTGCACAGTTGTTCAAGAGAAAGGTCAGTAAGAAAACCCTACAGTACTCAGTTGCACCTTATAATATAATCTGAGGTCAGGAGGTATCAATTTTTCCTCATTCCCAAACCTTCCTGATACCCACCTTCACTACGAGGCTGACGAGTCTGTTCAGGCAACTAGACATTAATGCATTCTGAATTAAACACTTGAAAATGTCGGTTTTGGTGCTTTGCTTGCAAACTATGAATCAGCAGCCAGACACAGCTCAGAGCTTCAAAGAAGATAGCCACAGGGCTCCTTACTCCAGACTTCACTCTCTTTAGTTGGCATTGTTTTCTTTTGTACTAACCATTAACATGTCTTAAAAAAGCAGGCAATTCGCACACATTTCACAAATGAAGCACATAAGACAAAATTTTGTGTCTCTATTTTGCTCTCACAAATTATTCAGACATGACATGAGAACTCAGAGAAGTTGTGAAAAAACCAGGATGAAAAGATCACTCCATTTGTTTTCATGCATAACTACAGACTGTAAGCTGGCATACTGCCTTTTTTATTTTACTTTTGAAATCTGACAATGAACTGACTGAAGTCTTTACAATAGATGCTGAGGAGCTTTTTTTATACCCTCAAGAAAAGTATGAGCAGAAGAAGAGCCTCTACTGTCAGCAGGTGTACTTTCTGCATTTGGCAAAACACAAGTGGAATTCACTGCTATCACATGCCATTGAAGAAGTGACAACTGCTGCCTTCTTGACCACCTTCATCAAGAACCATTAAATTGTTTAGGTTGAAAAAGACCTTTACTATCATCAAGTCCAATCATTAACATAGCACTGCCAAGTCAGCCACAAAACCATGTCCCTAAGTGCCAGGTCTACATGTCTTAAATACCTCTAGGGATGGTGACTTGATGACTTCCCTAGGTGGTCTGTTCCAATGTTTGACAACCCTTTCTATGAAGAATTTTTTCCTTCCCTGGAAAAATTTAAACCTCCTTTGGCACAATTTGAGGCTGTTTCCTCTTGACCTATTGCTTCTTACTTGGGAGAAGAGACCGACACCCACTTCTCTACAACCTTTCAGGTAGCTGTAGAGAATGAAAGGTCTCCCCAAGATTCCTTTCTTCAGCATGAACAAATCCAGTTCCCCCAGCTCTACACTTGTGCTCTCAAACCTTCATCAGCTTTGTTGCTTTTCTTTGGGCACACTGCAGTACTTCAATGTCTCTCTTGTAGTGACGGGAGCAAAACTGAACACAGGATTTGAGGTACAGCCTCACCAGTGCTGAGTACAAGGGAATGATCACTTCCCTAGCTGTGTCACCTGAAGTGACACAGTAGAAAAAATGTTGAAGTGATTTTACACTCAGGGACAACTAATTGATTTTTGTAACTATGTCTTTTCTCCTTTACAGTAGGTCAGTCAAATGAAATTGCTTGACACACCATCTATTGATTTATTGTTAACCCAGCCATAACATGGCATTAAAGCAAATCTAAACTTATTAGTTTCAGCAGAAGTGGAAATTAATCTAATTGGCCTTGCTAAAATAATATTTGAAATGCAATAATGTTAAATATAAGTTAAAACATATTATCCAATATTAATGAAATGCCAAGGTCTTTTCAAAATAACAAAATATGTTATGACTACTATATTCACCGTAATAATTGGAGCCCCAAGCCTATATTAGGAAGGTAAACAGCATTGGTCAACTTCTTAGATGTCAGCGGCTATTCATTAATGCAGGAATTATCATCATCATCCATTTCTAGAACCTGAAAATTCAGGAGGTAGATTCTCAGGTAGTACAAATGCTGGTGTACACTAACAAAGATCTGTCCCACAGACCATTGAATATGAAAAAACCCAAACAAAACCAACCAACCAAAGAAAAAACAGTAGCAAAACCGAGGATTTAAGGTGAATGAGAAATAAACAGACCTCATATTGACTGGAATTTCTAATCTAGCAACTCACAGGAGTACTTTTTCCTGAAATACCACATTGTCGGTATGCTTCTCTAACTGCAAAACTCCTATCAACTACTGATAAATAAAGCAGTTCACAATACAATTTCCACTTGGACGTTTAAGGCTTTCCCAAGAAATATATCTCCTCACTTCAAAAACAATGCCTTTCGACATCTGATGCATTTTGAAGGCGGGCTAGCATTTGAATGACGCGGATATACCAGCTATGTTACTAAGACTCCAACAGACCTGTGAGTCTGGGGTCAGTGGATCTACTGTTAGCACAGCAGGCCTAGGATCTGATCCCTAAAGGTAAATCTCCAGGTGTACTCCATTACTGTAAATTCTGAGCAGCTTTTTGAAGAACAGTGACATCTCGGCATAGTAGAGTTGTAACTTTTCCTTTCAGGTCCTTAACCTCTTCGAGGGTCATTAGCTTACTGCATATACCACATCTGGGATGTCTGACCCAGAAAGCAAGCTAGTCCACTATTCAAGGGACACAATCTCTGTGTGAGTTTCTAATCATCCTTTCACTAAAACTGAGTTTAGTTAGAGAATCAGCACTACTCTGAGAGCCATTCCTCATTCTTCTGAGGTTCAGCAGCAGAAGTACTGCTGGTACACCATATTCTAGAGGGTGGTATTTCTTCTGGCTATTTCACAGCACTGGCATTATCACCCTGTCACTGCAAAGAGCCACACATTTCTGTTAACAGTTCCTGTAGTTTCACCTTCTTCTACCTCAGGGATTTTTTACCAGGAAAGAAAAATGCTCAGATATAAGCATGAAGAAATGGGGTGGGAAGGGAAAGAGTTGGCAAACTGTATATAGTCATTGTTACATTACACATCCCACTGGCTAAAGCTCTCAGAGTTCACATTAATCAAGGATGATTTATAAGAGCATCCTGATACTCTACTATTTCCACAGCTGGTTTTGCTAGCAGTTGCTGTCATGGCACTAACAAATGCCACAAAGATCATTAATTTCTTCCACTCCCAGTTATTAAAAGAAAACAAAACCCCCAAATTGTAATTAAATAAACGGGCCACGGCTGAGACAATCTCTCTCCAATTATGTAGCGTGTTGTTATGTAGCTTACAGCAAAATCCATAAGGAATAGCACTGTACACTACTTATTCTCATCTGTTTAGTAGTTTCCACCTTCACTCTTCCCTCACGGCTTTGGGTGCATTTCCAGTCAATACTGTATCACCTCTGAGCATTGAATTTCTTTTGTGTGTGTTATACTGTACAAGAAAGTCCTTCTCACATTACGGGAAGACTCAGGAAACAGAGTGTAACAGGTATATGCCAGAAATCTGTCATAATCCTTCCATGCATACTCTTTAAGGGAATTTTCATTCTAAGGAGTGGACAGCTAAATAAATATTTCTTGAGATCTTACTGTCAACAGCTATAAATAAAAATGTTTAGCCTCTTCCATTTGTAAAGGTAGCCGATTACAACTATTAAATAACTCAAATATGGATTAATTTCTCCTATTTTGTATCTTTCTTATTACAAGTTAAAATGATGTTATCTTCATTTATAGGGGAATATCGGAACTGCCATTCACAACGAAAGGGGAGCACAGTGAAAGGGGTGTTAATTCTGCAGAAAAAGCATCAGCTGACTGGCTTCCTAGTATCTGTAACAGAAAAATCTGGCTGGCGTGAGGTACTTGTTAAATACAAATCAAACACCTGTCAACCAGCTGGGCCTTGTGTGTCACTGCTGAGCCATCTGCAGAAACACACCCCGTGCCAGTTGCTTTACTTAGCGTGGCCTGGGAACAAGAATCCATTAGACAGAAAGTCAACAGTGGAATTAACAGCACTTTTTCTTTTAGTGCCCTTCCACTTACTTGTTTGACTTCTTGTGTTTCTATTTTTGGGAGACTCATGCCAGAGTAACAGTGCTGACTGCTGGTCAGACAAGACTTGGCCCAGCCTCAGCATGTCACATTGATTTAATCGATTCAGACTTGAAACAGACAGTACAGATCTTAGGTGTTGATAAATACTGGATAGCAGTGGGAATTGGAAAAAACCCGAACAAACACAATATTCTGTTTTTCAATACCTACGAAAAATCTCACAACGTGAACAACAAGCAGTTTTTATGTCCAACAACTTGGTATCTATGAATTAAAAAAAAACAAGTTGCATGGAATTTAGAATATAAACCCTACATTATAATTTTTAAAGTCTTTTTGGGAAGTATATTCATTGATATTAAAAACACCCATCTAAGTTGGAGTTATTTAAATAATTGTATGCACAATACATCTCATGCACCAATAAAAAGGCAAAGGAGAGTTAAAAGTTAATAGGCCATAGCCACAGCAGCCAACAGTATAATCTATAACCTCTTTATAATTTGTACTACATATAATTTTCTATTGTTTTTAACTCTCATGCACTACTTGTAATAAAGCTGTTAGTCAAGGAGAAAATACAGTTATATATAAATTAAATGAAGCACAGTAACAAAGGTATCCAAAATTATCCTAATATAATGATTAATCAGGGCCAAAATCTAGTATTTGAATTCTAATATCTTTATTTCTCAAAAGATGACAAGCAAAACTAAGCAAAACACGTCAGACAAGCTGTACAGTGCTGCAGTACAGCGAAAAAGTTCCTTCCTCCTCAATTAGCCATCTCTTGCAACACACGCCTACCAACTTTTACAACACTAAGTCTTGTTACAATGAATATTTTTCTTAAAGCCATACTTTCTGATGAGGTGTGAAAAGCTCAGGATATTATTTTAAACCCGACAGTCTCTGGCCCTCACTTTCTAGCCCTGAAGGGGGGAAAAATAAGATCTATACGCCACAGAAATCTCACAGAAAGAACCCAGTAAATGTAATTTATGAACAATTGAAGAAGAATCCTCCAGCCTGCCCCAGCCCTTTCAAAGTTGTAAGGTCCTGACTGCGGCTTCTGAAACGCAGTTAAGAATCCCAGAGCCAGGCAGGCTCACAGCTAGAGTATTCATGAATCTCTGATTAAGGAACAAAGAGTTGCATTTAACGACCACATTATTTAACAACTGCATTATTTCTCACTTCCACGTTACATAACACACTAACAAAAGCCTGTCCTGCATGGCACTGTGCCACCCTCGGTTTTGCTCCCAGCAGCCCAGACCCCTAATAAAATGGATGGTGACCTCTGGTTTCTTTGGCCACACCTCACATCACAATAACGGCTGCTGCATGCCGGGGCCCCATGACCGGCCAAGTTCTGGTGGTTATTACAGTTTCATTGCAAATACCAAAGGGTATAACCTCCCACCCCAACCCTTATCTCATCAGTGTCACTTGCCTGAAGTAGCCCATGGCTTTGATGCCAAGCAATACAAGCATTAGCATCTGGCTCCCAAAACACATTTGCACTTCTGTTCTACTGAGATGTACTAATCTGATTCTGAGCAAACTACAAGAGGACAGAAGACAATGGCACAGCTTTCCTCAAACGGGCTAGCTGACAGACTGAAGCATAATTTCGCCCTCCCCTCAAAAAGCTATGAATCTTTAATTAAAAATGCAGTCTCTGCTCACCAACAGCACACAGTCTACAGCAGTCACTAATACACCATTCCTTCCAGAATGGAAATAACACCCAAGCAGTGTCACTACACACAAGGTAATTTGATGCCATGGAGCTTTCTATCGAGAACCAAACTGTACTGCTGTCGTTTAGCTTTAGGAATTGAAAAAACAGGGAGCTCAACAGTTCCTGGACTTATGAACTGCAAAAATCACCTAATAAGGCAAAAATAAGTCAGCACAGCAGACAGCTCTCTGGAATCAAATTTATGATCAAAGGCTATTCAAAACACTTCCTTTTAATGCTAAGGAGAGAGTGAGAGCAAGCAAGAACTATACATGCTAAAGCTATGAAACAAGTTTCGGAAAATGCAATGCTCTAAAGTGTATTTGCCCAGTAAGATTTTTAGGAATCACATATATGTATCAGACAGCTATTGAGAGCTACCGCTTTCATATCCATCCATCTCTTAAAATCAGGTATGTCTTAATTACACACAAAGATATTACTGAAAACACAGAATACAAAACTCATACCAAACCTGTTGCAGTAATAGACAGTGTCCAACTGCCTGATTTCCAACAGCCAGCAATTCTTAAACAACTTTAAGCTTAAGGCTTAGGCTTTAAGCTTAGTGGTAATAGAAGTTCCAATTGGGAAAGCAGTCTTTATTTTTTGAGGCTAATCTAAGTACTTGATTACCCACAAAACCCTAGTTTTTAGATATCTGCACCATATTTCATGTTAAAATGCTCTTTTGGCTTTACATTCTTACAGCTCACAATTCTACTTTGAAAAGCTGTTAAATACCTTTTCCTATGTAAGTGATTATACTCTTTTTATCTCTTTTGGAGACTCCAGAATAAAGCAGTACAAGGATTTTTCAAAAGCTGCATAACTTGTAAAATTCATGTCCATACCTGACCTAAAAATACTGAAATACAACTGATTAGCAAACTGAGTAAGATGGCTTTAAGCAGTACCTATCCAGTGCTTCACATGCATTTTTGGAAGCTTTCTCAGAGATACTGATGAGGTACTTCAGAAATATCCTGATCCCTGTCAAGGATCTGTACAGCACATGAAATATGAAGGCACTGTGTCCAGAGATTTTTCAAGACAGCTGCAAGGAGAAGACTGCATTACTATAACCTTAACACCAACGGCTCCTCAGATTTGTATATTTGCATAAGTGATTGTTGCTCCAGGAATTCCTGCTGAACTGGCATAAAAGGCCATGTATCATTTGTTCTTCTGAAAAGTCAGATATGCTTTGGAAAACTCTAGACAGAGTTTCCATGATCTAGCTGGAGCTATGGGGAAAGCAGATCTATGGTCACAAGGATCTTCATGATGACACAATTTGATCTGGATGTACATTTTACAAGTTTCCAGTTGTGGATCTTATGACATAGCTGGCCCTGAAGACCTGACCCCACAGTATGGAGGTGGGTTTTGAAAGCATCTCTGAAAGTAATTTGAAGTCACACGCTATATTAGCATGCTATTTTTTTTTCCCAACTTTTAACTTAATGGATATATATTTAAAGCATACTGGAAATTGAATGGACATTTCTAAGCCATGCTTTATACTAAGCTTCTGAATTCACCTTCTTCTCTTAAAAAAAAAAAAAAAAAAAAAAAAAAAAAAAAAAAAAAAAAAAAAAACAACAAAACATCCAAAAAAAG